>MWSQ01005689.1:0-44367 GCA_002116395.1 Ramularia endophylla | reverse complement strand
CTCGAATAAATGACCATATAATATAATCCAAAAGCGGTTAGATTATATGACAATACTTTATTCGTGCATTCCCTACTCATTACCTCCTACCCCATGGGTGCGGCAACGATGGGTGAAAGAACATCCGATGCTTATGCTTGAACATCAGGTGTTGTCAAAAGGAGGAGAAATGGCATTTCAGCCAAGAAATGAGATGGTGGCACGACGTTACAACGGCTGATCGCGCCTTGGTTTCAATGCCAGCCACGTGCGGTGTGGATGGAGACGTCATGGTTTGCTCCAAATTTGGGAGGTGTGTTCCTGTCCATTTCTTTTGTATGCATTGAGGTGGGTGATGATATTCGCGGGCGCGGTGGATATGGAAGGTTACCTACATGGAGCGAAGGAAGACGTCTTCTTTGCTCCGCTCCCGTCCTCCTCTTCTCCTCCTCCACAGGCGGCTCCACACGGGACACTCCCCACAGCTCCGCTCCGCATCGGGCACCGCAGCGGGACGCTCTGACCTCTTGTTGTGCGACTTGGCTTTCTTGTCTGATACAAGACCCATTTCCACCATCTCAATTGCCGTATATAAGCAGCATGTCCCCAAGTCAAACGGCCTGACTGCGATGAGATCTTCCATTGAAGTCCACCGAAATCACTCATCATTGTAAGTAGGTAGTTTGGCTAGTCATGTCCAGCAAACTTCACCTGGGCCATCAGTTGCTGATCATGTCTCAAGACCATCCTTGTCAGGCGACCTTACCTTCTGTCTGTGAAGGTTCTTTCCAAGTCGAACTGGCCGCTGGATCGAACATCACCGTGGAACCTGCAACATCCCTAGAGCGACGACAGCCATACCAAACATGCTTCTCGCCACCTGTTTGCTCGCGCTGAGCGCCACAACTTCAGCGATCAACCTATTTGTCTCGGACTACAGTGGGAACGTCACCACACTCTCCCTCGCAGCGAGTGGCAGCAATTACACCCTCACCAAGATCCATGCGAATGACGGCTGTTCACCGAATCCCTCCTGGCTAGAGATCGATGCCGCAAATGGCCTGCTTTACTGCTCGAATGAAGGCCTCGAAACATCCAATGGCTCACTCTCCACGTTCTCTATTGACCGCGATGGCAGCATCAGTCTGATACAGAATACCACGACCATCTCCGGCCCAGTCAGCAGCACAATCTACGGAGACCCCTTCGGTCCTAAAACCATTGCGTTAGCTCACTACACAGGTTCAGCACTGAGTACGTATCTCCTGAGCCCAACCAAACCTGGCAATGTGTCCCTCAACCAAGAAATCGTCTTCACTCTGGACAAACCAGGAACAATTCCTGACCGCCAGGACGCGCCGCATGCTCATGAGGCCTTCACTGATCCAACAGGCCAGTTCCTCTTGGTGCCAGATTTGGGAGCAGACCTTGTCAGAATCTTCTGCTACGACTCTGGAACTCTCAAGCTCACTGCCGTTGCACCACTAAAGGTTCCCGCAGGCTCAGGACCACGCCACGGTGTCTTCTACAATCCCTCAGGCTTTGCAGGCGGAGCCACTTATTTCTACCTCATGTCTGAGCTAGCTGCTACTGTAACAAGCTATGCCGTGACCTACCTCCCCGACAATGCAGGTCTGGAGTTTAAAGAAATGGTGTCAGTCAGCACGAGCTGGCTCTACAACGTTCCATCCCAAGGAGCGCCCGCAGAGATCGCTCTCTCCCCAGACAATCGTTTTCTGGTCATGTCCACCCGCAACAACACCGCCTTCACACTCCCACTCAACGGTGGCACACCATCCGATTCCCTATCAACGTGGGCACTGAATGATGACGGATCTTTTGCCTTCCATCAACTTTGGCCCGCTGGTGGAGAGTTCCCGCGTCAGTTTTCTATGAATGCAGTGGGGAATCTGGTTGCTGTTGGTCTACAGACAGACCAGGTGGTGGTGATCCTCGGAAGGGATGTGCAGAGTGGTTTGATTGGGGAGCCAGTTGCGAGGATTGCGATTGGAGGAAATGTCACATCTGTTGTCTGGGATGAGCGGCCTGCTTTAGGCAGACTTGGAAGCTAGAGTCTTCCTTGTAGTGTTCCTGAAAAGATCTTCCAAGCTGCGTTCTGGCAGTAGGTCGTGGATAGATCTGGTATGAGTGGAGACTTGAGATACAGCGCTGGTGGGAATGAACAGAACGAAATGATATCAGACATGCCTCATGCCACACATTTCAATCAATGATACTTTTACAAGGTCACCTCATGGTTTGGAATGGCAGTGAGAAAAGTAAAGTGAGAAGAGTAAACCACTTTTATTCAATCGCGCCAAACTAACCCAACCTGTCATCAAAATCATAATGTCGTTCCCACCCATACCGTCCCATATGCAAATGCATCTACCCGAAAGCCACAGTGTGCCTCTCATGCAATGTATGCCATGTATGCAACAATCTGTCGTAATGTAAGGGTGTGTATGTCAACCTCGCCGTGACCCCACACTCAAATTCAAATCGACTTGCTGAAAGCGCCACTCAGGGAGAGACCACCGGAAGTCGACACGACTCGCGAGGAAGTACTATTGGTAGCTCCATCACCTAGAACGGTAACGATGCTGATCGACACGCCGGCATCGTACGCAAAGGTACCGTTGGAAGAGAAGACTCCATCGGTGTAGTCGAAGTGGATGTAGCTCGACGAAGGCTGCTCCAGGGAGACACCGTCATCAAGGTAGAGATCTCCAGAAGCCTTGCCGTCTGCGTCGGGTGCGATGATGATCTCAAAGTCCAACTTGCGCAGGTCTGTGGTCGTGTTCGCACTGCTCTCGCGCTGGGCTAGAATGCTGCCACCCTTGTAGTAAAGTGGAATGGTAGTGTAGGCAACATCGGTCAGAGTGACCATCGCGCCCTTGCCGACAACCTTCTCGTGGGTGAAGTAGTCGTAGAAGATGTCGTCGGGCATGTAAATGGTGGTAGTAATGCTGTTCTCCTCAGTCACAGGCGCAACCAGCAGTCCAGGTCCGTAGAAGTATTGGAAGCCAAGCGGGAAGGTGTTGCTGTCCTCGGGGTAGTGGAAGAACATGGGCTGGATCAAAGGTGTGCCACTGATGCTCTGCTCATACATCGCAGTGTATATATAATCAAGCAGCTTGTAGCGCACCTCGATTGCTGTCTGCGCGGCCTCGGCGACGATGGGCCAGCGGTAGAATTCCTGAGGGATGGCATCATTCTCTGCGTGGTTACGATAGAAGGGAGAGAAGGCGCCGAGAGTGGCCCAGCGTGCGCAAAGGAGCTCGTTCGTGTCGCCACCATAGCCGCAGACATCGGCACCGATCATAGGGATCTGGTAGAAAGCAGCGAATTCGAGGATCTCGGAGATTGCAATCAGATAATGCGTCCAATCCGAGAAGTTGTCGCCGAGCCACTTGCCAACATGTGAACCAGCGCCCGCGAACGTAGAGCGAGTGATGATCAGGGGACGGAGGCTGGGCCGACGAGCGAGCATTGCGACGCGGGAGGCGGAAGACATCATGGTACCGTAGATGTTGTGCACATCGTACTCAACATTGCCACTGTAGTGAACGATATCAGTGTCAGCTGTCTTGTTGCTCAGGCTTCCAGCGAGGTTGCCAATGTCGTAAGCTGGGGTGATGAAGTCGCGGCCGGGGAGACCAAGCTTGTCACCAGTCGCCTGGCGCTTAACATTTGAAGCAGTGTGGTCCATGTAGGAGTACTCGGAGAAGCGGCGCTGCTTGGCGGCAATTGGCGATGTGGTAGTGATGGTAAGGTTCGAAACCTGAGCAGTACTGTTGCAACCGCCGGTGGTGATGGTGCGGTTGGTGCCAGTCTCGTAGATGTACGAGCCGTCGGTCTCAGTGCGAACAAATTGGTAAGAGACAACAGTGTTGGCGGGCAAGTCGACAGTAGCACTCCACACAGGATAATTGTCGGCGCTCAGAGGAGCGGCGTTGGTAATGACGGTGCCGTTGCCAATAGTGATTGCGCTTCCGTACAGAACAATGTTCTCGCCATAGTTGGTGGATGCAGTGACGCTGAAAGTGACCGATGCCTTGCACTGTGGCTGGAAATCGGCAGGGAAGCCGGGAATTACTCGCGGAGAGCCAAGACGGATCGCTGGCGGCTGTGGAGGATAGCCGTTGGCTTCAGCATACGCCTCAGGGGTACTGCAGGGGTAGGAGCAAAAGTTGCTGGGGTCATTCATGTCAATCCAAAGCGCATCAATGTCGACACCAGTGTCCGCACTGAAGAAACTGAGAAACTCGGAGTTCCAGAAATCTTGTGTGTTGGGGTGAAACCAATCCGGGAAAGCAGTAACTCCAGGCCAGACGACTCCCTTGTAGATAGAACCGTTGCCCGTGACAAGGAAAGCGTCGGCATCGGCACCGTTATTGAAGGCAGGGTAGTCCTGATACGCGACAGCGGGATCGACCATAACGATGTAGTGCTGATTGTTTGCGTGCAGTGTGGAGACAAGCTCGCGCATGAGGGGCAGTGGAAATCGGGCCTCGTCGAGAGTGAAGACCCAGCGAAGATTCATGTAGTCGATGTCGGTCCACATGGTCTCTAGAGGAATGTTGGCGGCGGAATAGTTGGCAACAACCTCGGCAACGTAGTAGACATCCTGGTAGCCGTATTTGCACTGGTGAAAGCCCAAACCTGCAGAAAAGAAATAGAGATGTTAGTCATGTCTTGCGGAAGTTTAGGAGCGAACGAAGAAGTAGTCATCGATGTGATTTCCCTTGTTGCTCTTCAAATTCTTACCCCAGTACGGCATCATCACGCTCTTGCCGACCACTTCAGAGTACTGCTGAGAGACCTCAACAGGCGTGGGACCAGCCAGGAAGTAGAAGTCCAAGACACCGCCTGTCAAGTCGTACTCAAGGTGCTGACCGTCCGTGTCATCGATCTTGAAATTCATGCCGTTCGAATTGAGGAGAAAGACACCATGGGTGCCATTCTCGCCACGGTGGTCAAAGTAAATAGGGTGCGTGCCGTAGAGGTTAGATGCTGGGGGAGTGCCGTATGCGTCGCGGTTCCAGACAATGCGAGTGTAGTCGGTGGTGTTCAACATGCTGGAAACGGTGTTAGTCCTGATCATTAAGGCAATAAGCAGAGTATTGAAACTCACAATGGATCCGTGTGCTCGCCAGTGCCGTAGAGGCTTGGGTTCGCAGGCAGAGATGTCCGCAGGCGAACGTACTGGTCCTCGAAGATGAGAGAAGCAGCGGATGTGTCGAACAGAACCTCGCCAGTGGCGCGACGCTTAACCGAGAAACTGAATGGCTCCACAATGTAGTCGAAAGTGAGCGCGCTAGAGCCATTCGTGGACGAGGCACCACTTGGGGGAGACAGAACTGATTCGGGGACCTGATAGACCTGCTGGTCGGCGTCCTGTATCAGCACATGAAGACGAGCATCTGCGCGCGCGCGACATGTCAGCTTTTGGCATGTGAATTTCAATGCACTTCAAAACTTACCAGTCTGATACTCGACAGTCAATGTGAGGTCCTCGAGGTCAGTGCCATAGAGGTTGCAAGGCGTGCCGGCCAGCGTGAGCTTGGCGGTCAAGCCATTGGCAGTAGTCAGTACATTGCTTGCACGATATCCGGGACAGGTCGAGTTTGAAGCGGTGGAGTTTTGACGAGGGTAGAGCGGAGAGTAGGGGCTGGCAATGGCGGCAGAAGCGAATGCGAGTGTCGCGCAGATAGCGCTGGAAAGGCGAGTCATCTTCCCCACCATGCGGATGATTGTGGTTGGAAGTGTTGTTGTTTGGTGTTGGAAATGTGAAGAAACAGAAGATTGAGAGTGGCACGTAGAAAAGCTTATGAAGAAGAGGGCGGAAGTGGAGCCGTTCAATTCACTCCCTTGCATCTGGTCAGATGAACATGTGGGGTTCAAAGATCGTCATATTCACCTCTTGCGCTCCTTCACACGCTCACGAGGAAGAGAAAGAGTGGCGGTTCAGCACATGCACTCGTGATGGAAAAATAGCATACCGTTATGGTCGAGTGCCAGCGCTCAGGCCTAGAGCATTGAAATGGAACAGCTTCCCCAGTCTTTACCCCATGTCACCGCAAAGCTCCCCCGGTCTCCCACGCAGGTTCGCCGGGCGAGGCGCATGAATCTGCATGGGTGCAGCGCATGGCGAGTGAATCTCACCCTACCGCTCGCCGCCAAATCGGAGAAATCACTGCGCAGATGGATCCGTGGCGCAACTGCAGGACTGCTCAGACAACACCACCAAGACCTCGTGATGGCTGTGCTCCGCAGTATCGGACCGTTTTGATGCATCTGCGCGTCCTTCTGCTGCACTCGAGGGGAGCATCGTCACCGCCGAGCCAGCCGCCGGGTGTGTTGCGGCTTGAATTGCATTCCTGGCTCGCATGTGAAGAACACGTGCGATTTCGAGAGGACCATTACCCCGATGCCTGGTCGTCTTGATTCGTCGATGCCAGACGGGGAGCAGTCATCATGAGCTACGTGACGATGCTGCCGTGCACGCTGCAGTATGCAACCTGCGGCAGGGCAGCTGCATGCAAAAGGTGGTGAGTCCTGACGAGCTCACGCCGCCGTCGCCATCCAATGTCCGGGACCCAGCCGCGTTCTCTCGCTCTCCCAGATTCCGGGATCACAAATGAGACTCATCTTGCACAAGGCTTCAATCGGAATGTAAACGAATTCATGGATTTCAATGATGTCAATAAAACGGACGATGGCATTGGTAGGAGAGCGGGAGTGTGAGAAGTGAGCGCGTGAGAAAACCCAGACGCACCACGGCAGTCAGCGGCCCGCTCGGGATATCTCATGCCGAAGACCTCACTTCTTCTTCTCCTGCAATCAGCTTTCCATTGTTCCATCATCTTCATCATTCTATCCACCATGATGCATTCATCTCGCAGTCAAAAGGTGCCCACCATAGCAAGGAAGTTATCTAACATAGCCGGGAAGACCGACGAAGCCACATCTCTGCCAGCAAATCCAGCGGTACCGGTGGTGGGAAGAGCATTGCCTGGAGGCTTCGTCGGAACGTCTAGCAGTAGCTCAGTGCCAGAACAGCGGGACATCCCCTAGGATACTGTAGCTTCAAAACGACCAACACCTCGGCGAAGATCTGTAAAATCGACAGTAAAATCGACATGGCTCATTGGGAGCTGAGTCACGAAGAATTGACACTTCTATTCGAGAATGTGAACGGTTATCACGATTCTCCTAAGGATGCTGGTCTCAAGAGCACACCACGACCAATCCAGCCTCATCGAGCAGCTTGAGACGACTCGATGCCGGCAAGGTATAGCTGGAGCAGTCTCAAAGTTATACTTACACATTAGGTTCGACGCAGTGAGTGCGACAGTCGGGATCTGTGCTTGTCTCGAAGCAATGTCTTGACGGTAGCGTTGGTAAAGTGATGGTATATCATGCTTCTTGCCGACTATTGACACCAACAGAAACCATACTTCCATCTCTCGTTCGATACCTGCAGGGACTGCCATCTCGATCACCATTACACCGACCTTATATTCCCGCCATGGCGGCCACGTGCGACTACCGAGCAAACATCGAAGCATGCGCAAGGCAGACGCCTCGGTTTCTATTCCGCTTTTGGCATAAATTTTCAGGAGGTGACTCTCGCCTCAACACGATTGACGCCATCATCCCAAGCGCATTTCTGGACATACATCCGTCAAACCTGCCTGAATTCTTTGACTATCCCAGAGCAAACATTGCCAGCATCGCAATTGGGCATATCTAGAATAAGTTTGTTCCAACTGTCTTCTCTTCTTGGTCACAATCACTGTCATTCATGCTCGCTTGGGCGGAAACCTTCCGCGATTATCGCTCCACCCACATCAGCATACTAGACACCAGCAGACTTCCTTCGACTAATGTGGTACTACATACAAGTTTCATGCACAGATATATGCACTCCTCGATGTTGAGTACCTGGTCTTTGGCGTTCTGAGATCTCCGGTGTATGAGTCCACACCATTGACGATGCTCCCTAGTTACATCATTCAAACTTTGACCGTCCCCTTCGAGCTTTGGTTGGATTGCATCTATCAAGGCACGGCCCACCCCCTGAAATCCCGTCTCGAGCCGCTGCTTACTAGCAGAGATATTGAAGGTGCTGTCCAACTTGGCAATCTCTACAGCACTCAGTTCGCCATGGCTTTTGTAGCCCATCTGCTTGTGGTACGCTGCCCAGGTCCGCGATTCTGGAGTGAGGTCATCTCGAAGCTGGCTGCCATGGACATACCGCTTGCCTGGGCTGGACACCCCACGATTCTATCCTTGGATGGAATCTTCACGAATAGGTTTTGGGAGTCAAAATACGCTGCTGAGCTGATCAAAGCAGTTGTGGAAGTGAAGTTCCCTTCTAAGAGGCTGCCTACGATGCGCACGCACAACGATCTGCGCATTGAATCAAGATTTGGAGAAGATTTGAAAGCTTATCCGCGTCAGGGAACCAGGAGCAAGAGAAAAACCCTCATGACCATATAGCAACGATACCACAATCCAACCGTCCCAGGATCCACATGGAAATGTGTTCGTAAAAATAGTCGACCAGACCTTTACAACGCAGAAGGACACCAAAACTGGACGGAGTTGCTCGCCTTTCTGGGTCCAAACCGAAGAACCATCGTGTAATTTGGAGACTCGGGTCTGCTATAGATCGATACTGTTATCGGCCTGTCGCATTTATCACCTCGCTTAGTGTCGAGACCGAAGCAATGGCAAGTTTGGTAATCCCGAGCTGTAGACTAGAATCTTTTGCAAGATGAGGGCTCGATCCATTGGATTTTTCCCTTGCGAACAGCGACCACGCCAACTAAGGGGCTTCCAGTGCCTCCAGAGACAACCTCTCCGTCGAGACAACGCACTCAACATGATCGACGGGACGTCGACGGACGTTATCCTTACTGAAAACCCATCATATCGACAGCACTGTGGTTATCAACATTGTGGTTCGTCTTCCGTGCCGCCAACATAGTCCTTATACAATTTGGCTCATCGGCGCTTTGTGCTATCTATACCTCTTGATGGATTGTATATAGACTATGTTATCTTTGTTCATGCCGCTTCCTTTGGGTGAGCATCAGGTGCATTCCAAGTCATCTGGTCCATCTTCACTTCACTCGCTCCTACTGGACTTCACTTCTCCTCACTCCGCTCCCGCTCTTTTTTCAGTCCTATACACTAAGCTGCTGGCAGCGACTACTGACACATTGCTCACATCATCAATACTATGGCCTGGATTTGCCGAAAGTTTTGTTGCAGTGACTTCTTCCAGCATATCGACACACCGCTCACAGCTTTGACTGATCATCTTACTAACGATATCCACCCTATATTCAGCCCAGCACGTTTCGAGAATACCATTGACTACTCCATTCTTGAATTGCCATTGCGTCTGGCCTCACGCTTCCTCACCCTGGGAAACTTATGCAAGAACATCGTCGTCATGACAGATGGGAAGGAAACAGAACATGCAGACTCAGCAGGACAACACATGGTGCGTACTTCAGGTCCAAAGAAGCATCCACAGGACAGCACGTTTGTCGACTGTCTGAACAACGAAATACATGGAGAAGACGAGGACGACAACTACTACCACTGGCGTGCCAACGAGATCTTACAACAAGCTGCAGAGCATATAAGGTTTTTTGTCAACGACAACAACAGAGACCAAGGCGGGAGCCTCAAAAGAGGAGGCTTCACAAGACCTCGGGAAGGTCCCATCACCCCGGCGCAAGCGGCCAAATTTGAGCTCTCTGGTCTGAACGCCTGCGGTTCCGGCAGCGACATTCACATCGGTAGCCTTATGTATCGACAACTGAAGGATATCGCAACTCTGGTAGACAATCACAGCAATGGCGAGAACCTTTCCGATGCACTCGCCAAAAACAGGATTTGTAGCCAATTTGAGATCGCAAGACTGGTCGTGCACGAGCTGTCACATGCCCTTGAGCATCTTTACACGGGATGGCGCCGACTCGAATGCTTCTGCGAGGGTAACAGCCTCTCGGAAAGAGGCTTTGATATGGAGTTTGCCATATTCGGTGGACTGCTCGACATCGTTTGGAGCAGAAGCTTACTAGCAGCTCGTAAAGAAGAGTTCTGTTTCGCTGGAAAACAAAGAGCCGTCCCGAGTCCGTGCGTGGTCTTCTATCCATGGCCTAACCAAGTATACGCTGATATGTATCGTTGGAGAAAGCTCAAGATGGGCATCATGCCAGTGGGTGAGCCACGGTCATCGCTGGCATGGAGAGTGCCTCTGTCCTCCGTCGAAAAACTTTTCACTACCACGTATTGGGAAACGGTGAGTAGCTCTGGTCAGCAATCTCTCAATATCCGTTGTGTTGAGGTGCCCTGGAAGATGCAATGGTTCGCTGCTCAAAAGAAGGACCGAGAGACGATTCGACCGTACCTAAAGCGGCCTGTTGCAGCGACGCTGGTGCAAACAATAGCAAAAATGTAAGTCGAATCTCAAGACATTTCCTTCTGTGCTTCCTTAGGATTCGATTGTAATGAAACACTGTCTTTTCTCTACGTAGAGTATGGTTTTTAGATGCAGTTGACAATCAATTCGTGCCTCTGGCATTCCATGGCTGTCAATCCTTTCACATGCTTGACCATCTCTTAGCAGAGCAAAGAGAGCTGTCGACAAGAGAGTTGATCGTAGAGAGGTAACAGATTGCTTGCTGGACGATCATCAGGAAGGTGGGTTTGAAGGGTAAAGCGTGAGCAATCTCGTTAGCAAGGTCGGTCGTCAAGCCGAGGAAACATTTGCATCCTGAAATGAACCACTCTGGACATACTGAAATCGGCAGCTCTTGGTGTAACATGACTAGCCAGCAAACTAATCCAACCACTTCTTGTCCAAGGATTCCAGAAAGCCGAGATCCACATTGACGAAACTCTTGAAGAAATCAATCTCCATCCTCCATGGATTCGACTGCAGTGTAAATGTAGCAGCAGTCGTCAGCCGTTCCAGATCTTTCTCATTCTCTCCCATAATCATCACCATGTCTCTCTTCACCTCCGTCTTGCCTTTGAACAGTTTGAGGAAGCGTGGTTTGCCGGATTGAGGTTGCATAAAAGGTTTCGCTCCAAGAGCAATCTGTGGAAGTGGAGCTCCATATAGTCTGTCTTCCACACTCTTCTGAATGCTGAATTCGGATCCAGGCATGTCCTTTGGAATGAATCTCCAGAGCCAGGCTCTCCCGATTGTGTCAAAGAATCCGGTGTTTTCTCTGTTTTCGCCTGCCTAAAAGTAAAGCATGAAAGGTAAGCATAGTTTTTAGACATTGGCAAAAACAATGGACGACACTCGAGATACACACTCTATGCCTTCCATACCTTCGATTCACTTACAAGCATGAGAGGATAGAACGCAGGATGCGTCCATATCCTGAGAATGGAGAAGCAAGCGTTCTCGTGTTTCTTTGCGAAAGACTGCGCCAGAGGCAGCAAATGGATCTTGCGAGGGTCGCGGAGGGTGCCCATTCTTGACTGACTCCAGAAGTCCTCCGTTTCCTACAGTAAGGAAAAAGTGGTCAGCAATATCTTCAGCGATAGGGTGGCCCTCAAGTCGATGGTGCGTCCTGAGAGATATCAAGCCACATCGTGTGCAACCCTGACTCTTCTCTACACTTACTCGGTAATCAATGGTGATGTACGGCTCCTGTCCAGGTTCGGCAGTGGCGACAGCATGCCCACAAGGATTGGGGAAGTGGCCTGGGGAGACTACTCCAGCATGGGCCAGATGCGCGAGCTGTGGGCGGCAATGCAAATCCCACTTCCGGACAACCCCGTCCTTTGCATCCTTGAGCTCGCGATCAATGTTGTTCCAGAACTCTTTGGGTTGGGTCATGTTGCTCCAAGGCGTCCGAACATAGATCTCCAAAGACTTCGCTTTTGCTTCATTATCACCCAGCGACAGCTTTGCCGTCTCCTCGCGGCCTGACCATTCAAGCAGAAAGTCTTTGACCCTGCCTTCTTTGGAAGTTTTGAAGAAGAATGTCATGGCTGCCATAGCATCAAACATGTCTTCCGTGATCCGTCGATGCTCATCTGGTCGAACGCCTAACCACATGAGCAGGTGGAAGGATTGGATGACAGAGGGAACGTGTCGTATAACCGAAGCTCTGCTTTCCTTGATCGATTGTTGCATCTGAGACCAAAGTTCTCGTCTGGCAGGGTCGAACTCTGCGGCGTGCCACATTGTCTTGAAAGCTTTCGCCTTCTCTCTGTCCATGAAGATCGTGAAGTCGGCCCCAGGATCTCTGTCACGAGCAGGACTATGAATTCACTTGTTAGCTGCGGGCATGTAATGAAGACTATTCGAAGGGCAGGGCGTTCGATATGACGATTCATCATCAAAAACGCTCATCCCATAGCAGGTGTTGTAACTCACCTTGGTCCGTCAAAGATGAAATCACTGAGCCGTTCTGCCTCACGACGATCATCAGGAAACAAGGCATTGATGTCCTTCTCCATGAACGGTCTGCATCAATCAGCAAACAAAATCAATTGGCGTGCTCGAAGAAACTTACGCATGACCGTCACGTTTGACGCCGTCCTCCAGAGTGGGCATCAAATGAGCTCGAGTATTCTGCTCCCACCAAGTACATTCCATACAGTAGCAAATCTCGGCATCAGGGTTTGGGCACTCAGGCAAGTTCGCTGGCGGCATTGGCATAGCATCCTCCGACTCGGTTTCCCAGTCCTCTTCCGCCGCAGCGATTCTCTGTTTCCTTTTAGCTTGCCGTTCTTTGAGGGACAGCTTGCCCATGTCCTCAAATGGGTCGTCCATGTCGTTTTCATCTTCATCGCTGTCGAGATCCAACACCTGAAACACAGGCGTGAGAGTTAGCATGTCTCATTGACAACTCGGGGAGGCTTCCAGTGAAACCTACAAATCTCTTCATGTTGGGCACCTCATTGTCCAGGAATGCAATAGCGCTTGCCACTCCAGAACCAGTTATCGCCTTTTTCGTGTAGCCAGCTGCTTCTTCGGGGAAGAGTACGAGATCCTCTGCGGCATCGACGTCGTTGTAGAAGTAATTAGCAGCCGCTTCGAAATGAGACTTTCCAAATTCGCCAGTGAGTGGATCGACGTCCCGGTACCTAACCGTGAAAGAGAAGAGTGTCAGCGAATTTGGATAGAAGCGATGAGGCGTCATGCATCGGAGGGGAATGCAACGTCCAGAGGCTCACAGCCTAGCAGGGTATGCACCCAATCCAGTAGAGAGAACAGGCGAAGGCTACAGCTCCGCCCTTAGGGCAATTCTCTTCCGATGCATTCAAATGCGGTAAAGTCCGTTCATGCAGACCATAGACTTTTCCCAACAACCCACAGCTGATCGAATGATGGCTTCTCTCATCTTCGCGCGGACTTACATGTGCGTTATTCCCTCGCCACACACTTCGTCATAGAGTGTAGTTTCGCCGGGACGAGCGTCGCGCACTCTACCAATCCCGTCATCGCTCCCTTGTTCTTCCCGATGAAGAGTCTTCATGAAAGGGGCGACGTTATCGTATAACTCGACAGGGGCACAAACTCTTCGCGCTTTTCTCATGGCCTACGACGAACATCAGCTGTGTCTTGCTTCAATACATGAAGATCACTCACCTCTTGCACGGTCGACCAAACGATATTACAGTGCTCGCCAGGCAGCAAGTCCCACACAGTCACATCGTAGTAGTTGTTGAAACCGAACTGCCAGGACTCGGACCGTCTGTTCTCCAGAAGATCATATAGTTCATCCTCACCTGGGTGCAGTTTCTCGACCCAGTCGTCCTCGCCAAGGCCGCCTTGAACACGTATAAGCCAGTTGTGTTCTTCTGGCGCCTTGACCAAGATTTTGCCCGTCTTAGCATCACGAACCATCATACACACATATCTGCCCTGCATCGAGAGATACTGTACGAAACGCCGAGAAACGGGATCGTTTCTCTTGATGCAGAAGCAAAGAACGTTCTTGAACTCAATGGCAGGTTGTCCACGGCCTCCAAAACCTCTGCGGCCTGTCTGTCGGCGTGTCGTCATCCGGTCGGCGGCATTGAAGTCTAGGTATGAGATAATTCCCTGGGAAATGGTCAGCGAACAGGCTTTAGTCTTGAGAGCGTGTATCGGTCCTGGGGTTCTTCTTACGAGCTGGAGTTGCTGCGCCCGCGTCGGCTGTCCTGACCACTGGCCCACCCAAGTAGTAGATGAAAAGTAGTTGAAGATGACGAGGTTGCTGAGCTCCCAAAATTCCTGCCAGTTGCCTGCAAGAGGTTAGTGTTTGAGACAATGGAATGAAAATAGGCAAAAGCATCCAGACGCTCTCTCCAAGACATTGGCGATTCCGATACGCGCAAAAACCTTCCACTTGGTCAAGTGTTCGTCTCGAAGAGGGAGATGCCTTCTGCCTTCCACGATACTCACGGCAGAGAGTGACAGCGTCTTGAAAACGGCTGCCCTTAGCGATGATTGAGAAGTGCCTCCATCCACCGCGGCCAACCGCCTTCTCACTTGGGTAGTTCCAGATGCTCTTGCCGCAGACTCTAACTCGGACTTTGCGATTCTGAAAGTTGCCTTCTTGGTCGATTTCGCCGAAGTCGACTATGACTTTCTCATAGTCTTCGCTGGGAACCTGGCGCTTTTTCCCGGCTTTTTGCTCATTTGCTTGCTCTTGTCTGGTGCGATACTTTTCGTCTTGGTATCTTCCTCTCCAGGCATCCTTTTTGTACTTGTCTTGGAGAGCGAGCTCATGAGCTGTTTGTTCGTCGTCTTCGTTTTCTTCTTCGTCATCCGACTCTTCGCCATCACCACGGGCAAAATCAGCACATGCATCACGAATCTCTTGCAGTTTTGGCTGCTCATATCTGAGGCAAAGATCTCTCAAATCTGCTAGGTTTAGCTGAGCATCCGCGAAGAACTCTGTCAAGTTGCGAGCCCGTATAGCAATAGGGAGCAGGTTCGACTGAGATAGGAGGAGTCGACAGAGTAACAGCTCTTTGATCTCAGCCACTTCGTCCAGGAGTTGGTCAACCTCTGATTCTCTGATGCCGGGCATGTCGAATGGCTTTCCCTCGCCGGAGTCATTGATATCGCGAAGAAGGCGACCTCCATGCTCTTCAGCAGCAATCCCTCTGATAAGTCGATCGCGCAACTCCTCTCGCGTCTCGTTGACCTCGATCTTGGGACTGCCGTCGCTTTCATGGTTTTCCTGGGAGTCATCCTTGGGCACTTCGGCAGCCTTCTTTGCTTTCGCTTTCGCTTTCGCACGCTTCTTGGCAGCCTTAGAAAGTGCCACAGTGTTGTCGCCAATGGATGCTGGATTGGGGTCCATGTTCTCCTTGTCCGCAGATGAAGGCTCATGATGCTCCTGTGGAGGAGTAGGCACAGAGTCGTTCTGCGCCACTTCACCAGCGTCGTGCTCATAAGGTTCAGGCTCGCCTGACTGCTGGGACATTTCAAGCCAGAGAAGTTTGTACATCAAAGCAACGAGATCCTCTCTCTCGCCCTTGAGAATGTCCTCTATGGGATCCCACTCCTCGCTACTCTCGCCAAGCGGTTCCCCGTCTTGTCTCATACGTTCCTCATATGCTTGGTCGAGGAAAGCGTCCTGTTTCTTCTTCTCCTCTCGCTGCTTTTTGCGACGCATCCTGACCTCCATCTCTTTCATGTATCGCTTGAGTAGCTGGGCCTCTTTCTTGATCTTAACGACCTCTTTCTCCTGGACAGCATCCTCTACGTCCTGGCGTTCCTTGACAAAGGTATACCACTTCTTCTGTGAGTGACGAACATCGGTCGTTCTTCGACAGACTCTGATCAATGATTAGTCAAAGAGTATGGTACTACACGCGGACTGCAAAAAGTCATACCTCGTGAAAGCGCCGAGCACGACGTTCTTGTCATTCACCAGCTTATCCAGGTACGACTTGTGCCCGTAGTCCGAGTCGTCGGCATAGAAATGAGAATGATGTTTTTTGCGAGCTGTGATGACTCTCTCAAGCAGGCGAAGCCTCTCGTAGAGCCAATCCTGCAGCGTCTTGAGCTCCTCTTTGTCTTCCACCCCAGAAAAGTCCTCGTTGCGAAGTGTGAGCTTCGAGTTGGCCAGGTATGGTGGCGGACTTGCCACGAGGGCATCTAACTTAGCATTTCTGCTCTTGTAACCGCTATACATGCCATGGACTTGTCTGGCGTGAGTGAGGCAGAACAGCCCATTGCTGTTCGTCGCGGGTTCATAGCATTTGGACCCGTCTGTCAGGTTCAACGCCTGACAGACATCGGCCACAACGGCTGCCATGATGACTCTGCAGTGGAAATGTTTGTAACGATACCTTATGATATGTTGTGTATGTGGGTGTCAAAGGAGAAGGATTGAGATTGAGACTCCTCACCAATGTAATGTCATCAGCCCAT
This sequence comes from Ramularia endophylla, assembly GCA_002116395.1. Lineage (NCBI taxonomy): Eukaryota > Fungi > Ascomycota > Dothideomycetes > Mycosphaerellales > Mycosphaerellaceae > Ramularia > Ramularia endophylla. The sequence continues at coordinate 27,965 of MWSQ01005689.1, read as the reverse complement.
CAAAAACTCAAAAGTCCGACGCGATCTCCCACGCGTCGTGGTTGCGCTAAAAATCGGCAGGGAACTCGACCTCACCTCCTCCACTCTTACATGCACATGGCCATCATGGGTTGTTCAAGCTTTCGAGATGCTCCATTTCTTCAATTGTCATGAATCGCTGTGTCCTGGGCTACCATGGTGGCTATATGGATGCCAGAGAATCTTGGGGAATGTCGCTACTGATAAACGGGCTCCTCGGTCCAGTCTCCTTTGACCATTCCTGCGGGCAGTACTCTGTGCTGAAGGAGGTCCATTTGCATGAGGGTCTGGTTTCTTGTGAAGGCATATTGAAAGATCCGCCACTTTCACGACATCGGGCTTGATTGGGCTGGACTATGCCAGCAACCGACACCTCACCTTGAATTTCCCCTGTGTCAAGGCTTCCATGTACTGTGCAAAGGCTCGAGCTATCTCGTCTCTCGAATCTCTGCCAATGTATGGTAATGACCCTCGGAAGATGACATTCCAATACACGAGAACTGGGGAGTGGCAATCAAAAAGTCCCCGCAGCAGTCTGGGCACGTTCTTTCACTTCAATTGAAGCGTTCGCGTGGCAGGCACAGCTGAGGTTGTTGGATGTATCGACAGGTCTCTTCTGCGATGTACAAACGCGGAACGTACCATGTGGTGGTTTGCGAAGGCGGACTTCATGCCGTTTCATACCTTCCGGTCTCCCGAAGCTGTCGCAAGGACGTCAAGATGCAGCGCTTCCAGGGGTGTCATTGCTGGCAAAACAGCGTTTTGTGCATGACCAAAAATTGCCATTGGCCTGTGAAGGTTGAACTATCGAGTCTCCAGAGAAATGCAGGCAAGGGACCAGATACGGAGATCGCCTCACCACATTACGCCGCAGCAGTGGAGTGGCCTGAGAAGCTCTTTCAATGGTGTGAAAAGCCTCGTGGTTTGAGCTGTTGGCGGAGGCATCAGAACAGATGACAAGATGAGTGGTGCCGCTCACGGAAACGTGTCCAAACGCACAGCAGAAAGGATGCTCCGACGATAAGTGCAGTAGAGAGTGTGGGGGTATGCCGCAGACTTCAAGAAGTGTCTGTTGTCTCCCCCTCCCCTTTTCTGCTCTCAGGATTAGTCACCTCGCCACGGCTGTCGCCGGTTGTCGTCGCAAACTTCACTGCCTCCTTTCCGCAACCCACACCTCACTTTTCAAGCCTAGGACCTCACCATGTCCGTCCCGCTGTACGTGCGCGGCCTCGCAGAGGATGGCAAAGATGGACCTTTCCACCACCTGGAAGCTCAACTGAAAGCAAAGCATCAGCTTTCCACGTCCGTCACTGGCAAATACGCCGCCGAGCTGTTGTCCAGACTTGCAGCAAAGAGCCAGAAACCGCCACAAACCTTCCCAATCCCGTTTCAATGCGCAAACGAGATCAGGGCTCACTTGGAATGTTGTGGGCGTAACTGCGACCATGATAAGCAGTGCTACAACAACGAGTCTATGTGGCGCACAATTGACAAGCAGAAACGCGCACCATACGTCTGCGAACTGTCAGATGGCCTCGCGCAACACCTCATCGACTTCTACGCCAGCGATACGGAGGAACTTAGGACGAAGTTGGCCGCAACACTCCAGTCTCACGGCGACATCATACTTGACAAGTGGCAAAAAATGTCTGAAGTAAAGAGAGGCATGTTGCTTGCTAGGGTTTCGCCTGATGCTTTTGGTCCGTGGCCTCTCAAGATGATCAATTGTCACACAGAGGGCTGTTTTGAAGAACACTTCGAGTTCTGGAACTGTGGCCCATGGATGAACCTGAGGGATATGGCCGGGGACTGGTAAGTCCATGCTCCATACCCATCCTCTCTGTTACACGATAGCACGTGGGCGACGCTGTAGAGTGAAAAGCTTACTTTCCTGAAGGATGAGCCTAGTCTCGGCTCTACACGTGAGAACTGTGCACGACGCCGCATCCTGGGCGATGTTCGATATCCGCAATGGCGTTAAAGCTTGGGAGTTTCCCACGCTTTCTCTACCCGCCTGGTATAGCAGCAAATGCGTCAAAACATGCGGCGACGACTATGCCTCGCTCGCCAATTTCGACATGACACTCACTCACCAGTGGGCTATTATGGGGTTTCCACGGGCACTCTTATTGTTCCAAGCCCAGCACGAGCTCATGTATATTCTGCAAGATATTCTGGATGCTATCATCGACGGAGCCAGTGGCACCGGTGCAGCCGAATGGACCGCTTGTATTGAGGACGGTTTGCACCCGGCAGGACAAGATGTGGCATGGAACGCATATACTCAGCAAGCATTCACCGATCCGGTCCAGTTCTCACCTGCTCAGCTGGCCTCCAGAGCTGAAGATCGTCTGTGTATGCTCAAGGATGAGCTCTCCTTGATGCAAGCCGACCCCGCGTACATGCAAGAGCTGATTGCTACAAAGAGAGTTGCGATAAGCAACATATCTTCCGACCTCCCTCGCAAAGACCAACTTCACCATGCTGGCACGCTGTTCATGATGGAGCACTTCAATCGGTACATCTTGTGGCAGACTATCGCATCGCGCTGCCATGAACTTGCCGAGACATTCGAGCATTATGGGTCACGCTGTGGACCAGGCATGCACATGCCTGACGAAGTCAGATATCAGATGGTGGCTCTGAGCGAGCTTCTTCAAACCAGTTATGTTGCCGCCAGTGAGAATTTTGAAAACATCGTTCACAGCACTCAAGCATTGCATCCCCTTTTCCAGGCCGTTCAGTTTGAGGGACATCTGTACATTGGCGAGAAAACGGAAGAACTCGACCCTCGCAAGCCAGCAGATCGCCTCAGGTGGCGCATTCAAGAGTTACGGGAATACGCTCCGAAACCATCCTTGTACGGACACTGTGGCATCTTTCAATGTGCGCTACGTGAAGAGGAATCTGCTCGGATCATGGATAAGCCGACTAGAGAACTCTTCTCGGACATGATGATTGTGGACGACATCCGCACCTTGGTATCATTTTCCCAGCGCGGATTGAAGTCCGAGGGGTCGACCGGCGAAGTCACTGATCACTGGAGGGGCAAAGATAAGACCCGATGTGTCTATTACGACCCGGCATTCATACAACCGAAGCTTAAGTTCGATCGTCAATGGCAACAGCGGGTCGCTGTCTTGACTCAGGATCTCATGGATGCTCCGTGGCCAAAGGGAAGACGGGATCTGCGCTGGCTCGCCAAAGCCAGTGAGACGAGGAAGCGCCTTGCACTTTTGTGGAAAGGGATGGCCATGGAGTATGAGAAGGCAGAAGCAGCGGGTGGGTCAAAGTCAGCTTGCGGGGAGTACCTGATCGCAAGCATCGCCGCTTTCAACACGGATGGCACCTATCTAGAGGCTCTCCGCGAAGAGCGTACGTCATGCGAAGAGGAGTCTCGAAGAGTCCAGGCTGCCGCAGAGGTACAGGCCAAGGAACTTCGGAATCACATTTCGCAAAGGGAATGGGGCTCGACTCCCGCGGATCCATGCTATCGCAAGTCAAAGAACACCAAGTCTACAACCGCTGTTCCCGCTATGGAACACGCTGTAAAAGTACTCAAAGTTGATGCTGTCGCAGACTCTAATGTCGAAGCCAATCTGATTCGCGTCAACAAGGAGAGTCTGGCTGTCTTTGAGATGATGTATCGTACGGACTGTCTCGCTGGTGGAACCATTCGCTGGCAGGAGTTCGTCCAAGCCATGAAAGGTGCAGGTTTTGCCGCACAGGAGGCTTCAGGTTCAGCAGTGACATTCAGAGACCGGGACGATCGCAGAATTTGCTTCCATCGTCCACACCCGGAGCCGGTCCTAGATCACATTATGCTGTACGGAATGGCAAAGCGTATGGCGAAGTGGTTTGGCTTCAGCGCTGAGCGGTTCGTTCTGCGGGAGAAGAGTTGCGAGGGAAGCGTTTGAGATATGAGAGTGGCCAGAAGGTTTCGATGAACAGAAGCCATTGTGGACAGTGATCAATGCGCAGAGAAGGAGAAAAAGAGACATCGGGGGTTACGGCACGGCAAACTCCACATCGCTCAGTGCCTTGGAGATGTAATACACGAAGGCGATTGTGCGATAATTAGAGTGTGGTTCATAGAACAACATTGTTGGTAATGGCTTTGTCTTCACTTTCCCCTTACTGACTTCACAATACCTTGCCCAACATACTTCTTAGTGTAAATTCCCTCGCGGCTGTCTCACTTTTCTTCTCATGAATCCCCATCGAGCCGAGTCGCATTGACGGATGTGGCATCACCAGGAATGTCTGGGTAAGAGGATTTCGTGTGCAACAATGTCCGCCTTCTTTTGAAGATTGGCAGACATGTCAGAATGAGGATTATTCAACGAAGTTGCTTAAGCATTCGATCTGGTCTCTCTGCTATAAAACAGACAACTCTGCTAATGCAAAGGCTGTTAGTGGTTCCAAAAGCGACGATTCTCTTGAGAGAGCCTTGTTCAGATGGTTGACACAAGTTCAATAACAAGTTGATTCGTTGGAATAGTTCTTATATTGACAGCTATGTATGACAGGGAGACCAATGCTGTGGATGTGAACGCAGACTTGACCGAAACCCTTCAAACCAGCATGCAGAGCATAGTCAAGTCGACGCCGTATGCTCAGAAGAGTACTTCCACAGATTCGCCTGACCGGTCAGACTCACATTAGAAGCGATGGTTTGGAACATCTAGCGACGGCGGCAATGCTTCCACTATGATTTTGTTGGTAGAAAGAAAGTGAACAATAGATCAGCAACAGACTTAGAAGGTTCCTCTGGTGTTTTCCAAGATAGGGGCTTAGACATCCGGGTCGGAAGGATGAACTCCTTTTAGACGACCTCCGTCTTTACCAACTGTTGAAGATTCTGATCGACGTGGATGCTAAAGTCCGGGTCGGTCAACTTAAGCGTGAATTTTGTCGTTGTCGACGGTTCGATGATTATGTGCTTTATCCTCAGCATCTCCTTGAAAGACTTCTACTCACCATCATCTTCAGCCCGGTGCTACATACTGTGCTTGTACTTCGTACCCTTCCTGTCTTCCCTCCCTTTCCTTGATTCGTCCTTGGCTTCATCTCCATAGCTATGTTCAACTTGCCCAATCGCTTGAAGCCGCCTTCCCTTCGCAACATCTCTTTCCCATATATTGTTCCATTTCGTATTCTTGCCGCACATCTTGATAGTGAAACCTTTGCCCTCTCCCGCAGATCGGTCGGGTACGGGCAGCCGCCGAGCAGTAGGGATTGCCACGTATCTATCATGGCTTATATCAGAGTGGGTAGTGTTGTGAGTCAATGTCAAGAGAAGAATGCTGTTAAGTGAAAGTGTTGTTGTTAGTTATTGTAATCGTGAAGGAGTGGAGCGAAAATACGATGGTGGAAAGAGGAACCGTACTTCAACATGTGATTCTTGGCAAAAGCTTAACATGAGACTGAAGTGAAGTAACTTATAACAAGCACGTCTTCGCAGGAGGCAACAACACACGGCGACGTCAAGTCCACATTCTAGCTCCGCTTTGAGGACAGTAACTTTCCTCGTGCAGATTTCCGCTCAGTTGGAGTCTGAGGATTCCTCGTGAGAGCGAATCTGAGTAGAAGGTTCGGGGAATTCAAGCATGTGACTTAAGCATGTGCTTCGATTATTTACTTGTGATATTGTAACATGTTCTCATGAAGATCGTGTGACATTGCTCGCGGAAGGGCTAAACAGTTGACAAGAAAGGCTCTGAAAGGATAAGATCCCCTCAACTCAAGCTCGGGAGGAAAAATTAGTTGAGCACCCAACGCGGTCCCAATCAGCTAGGATGATTCTGACCAATCCTAACATCAGGCTCTGTCGAACAACGATTGATGTTCGTCCCTCGCAGAAGATACGGTGTTCCTGTGTCAAGGAACGCCAGGAGGAAGAGGGACTTTGACCTGGTCTTCGTCTGCTAGTATCGCCATCTTTTGATGCGTCTTGAATTTTCTCGTGGTTGATCACGGTACTATGATCTGGACCTGGCTTGGTATGCCTTTTCGTTATGGCTCATCCTTCCATTACTTATCTCGTGTTATTCTCACTCTGCAGACCTTTCAAGCAGCAGTCGTGCTCACGTCCGCAGTAACAGGAAGCGTAGTAGTAGACTCCGGGAAATGCGTCAAAGTCGGCGAAGCGGAAATGATGGCTGAGATGTTCGAGAGTGGAAGTCCAGCTTTGAATTCAACAGCTAGTCAGTAACCTTTCCTATCTAGAAGGCAATGGGTCGAACATACCAAGAGGAATCTCCGGTGGCGCTCCATCTTTGATCTCGGACGTATCGACGGCCTGCATGAGTCAGTTTTAAGGGGGCAGTAAACGAAAAAAGGATGGACCTCACCAAAGTAATGTATCCCAAAACTCCATTCGCGAAATCCACTCCATCGAGAGGTTCGGCATCCATAACAGCTTGAGCATCGCCTTTTACACATTGTCAGCACAAACATCGCTTTCCCCAGAAGTGCGAAAAAGCCCTCTTACTCTGAGAAGCTTGGTTAAAAATCGCATCAATGTCATTAGGCCATCTCGCAACCTCCGTATGACTAGCATACGGCTCCAAAGCCATAATCTCCTCAGTCAGCGCTTCAGAGGCGAAAATTTGACCCGTCTCAATGATCCTGCTAGAGTTCACCCTACCATCGGATGTTAAAGTCCAGTTCATATGCGCCTGCACATGAATATGAATAGTGCGCTCAATATAGAAGCCAGGAAAAATGGTATTGAATTCTGCAGATCCGAACCCGTTCGTGGGCCACATTCCGCGAAGCCAAGTGCTGTTATCAGTTTGCAGCGACCGAAAATCAGAAGTATTGGCGATTGTGATGTTTTCTTGGGCGGCGATTAGACCAAAGCGGGTGTTGGGGTCGCGGCCTTCGAAGGAGGAATAGTAGCCTGTGCTGTTGCAGTGCCAGATACTCAGCAGGACGTTCTCCATCGGCTCACAGGTGTTGACATCCATGACCCCGATTTCCAATTGCAGAGGTATACCGATTTGGTCTTCGACGATGTCCTGGCGGAAGACCTCGCTGGCGGGAAGCCAGTAGGGACCATTGCTCAATTCTGGGGTTAGGATGCAGGAGGCGTTACTGATGAAGTCGTTGGAAGGAGCGGTAAAGGTGGTTGCTTCGGAGCGTTTGCGGGCGAGATCTCGTTTGCGCTGTAGGTGGCGGTTTTGCTTCATGGCGCCGATTTGGTTGGCCTGCAGGAGGATAGGGCGTTAGGGTATGGTTCAAAATGGAGGAGGAAGGCTGGTAAGACGTACACATCGCTTGGCCTTTACGGAGCGGGAGGCGAGGACTGCGGCATCTGGTTCTGCGTGAGGTCCAGGGTGGGCTGTGGCATGTTAGTGACGAGTTGGAGAGTGGAGGATTGGAGTTTGGCAAACCTTGAACCACACTGTTTAGCAGAGCAACTGATGCTAGAAGGACAGTTTTTGCGTTGACCATTCTGACTCTGAGAAGGTTGATAGAAGAAGGAAGAAGAAACCAAGCTCAATATATACCTTTCAAAGTCGTCCGCGCTGACTTACTTTTTCTACCAGCATCCACAGAGCGGCATGATCTTGCTTGCAACTCGGTCCCGCGTATCAACGTTCTCCCAATGTGCAATGTGATGACCTGAGACATGCAGCCTCAACGGCCGGATACTCCTAGAGGCAGATCTTCAGGCACGAGAATCGTGTCCGGAAACACTTGCTGATGTAGGTAGATGGCCGTTGATCTAGCAATCTGGAAGAGGAGAGTCTCGGGCAGTTGTGGGCCAGGTGGGCTGCTTGTACATGCTAGTGTATGTTCGGCACATTCTTCAAACGCCCTATGGCTTGTTGGAAAAATCTTGGCATGGAGGTTAGAGTAGTGCTTATGTTATGGAATCTGTAGTACGGCGACGTCCAAAACTAAGAATGTTTGAAATTGCTCGCGGCAGAACTGAACAATTATTAAGAGATGAGAAGGGTTCAGTATAGGTAAGATCACTAAAGGTCAGTTGAGCAGGCATTGCGTGTCCTTGTGGAAGGAAAAGCTCGAGGCTGAGATCACATGCCAAAAAAGTTGGGAACGGACCAGGCTGAATGGCTTGGGTCGAGCTTCGCAGGGTATTTCTCCGGAAGGACTATGCATCAAGCTGTGTCATGAGCATCATATATGACTGCAAAATCGACAATCATTTCACTCCTCCGCACGAGGAGCCCTCTATGAATCAGCACCCCAGCCCTGAGCATCTCCGCCACGCCCATTAAGCGTGTTCCACACACTGACGCCTCCATGAAGAAAGCTCACAGCGGTGTCCACATTCGCATTGCCAGTCTGCGGGACACGTCCCGAAGGTGTTCCACTCTGAGGCTCTGCGTCCAGCGGGAAATTTGTCGCATCGCCGTGGAACTTGTCCACTACCAGACTCTTGATCAGGTTTACATGTCTCCTCACCCAAGCGCCCTCACTTATGGTTGCCCAGACCTTGTTCTGCCGTCCATCTCTGTCCTGCACAATGCGCGAGAATCGCCACTCGACCTCGTACACACCCCATCGTTTGGTGGTGAACAGGAGGATCGGCCATGTGAAGATCCAGAGAAAGGTCAAGTAGAAGATCCATCGCACCCAGCTGATACGAGCTTGATTGACCCAGTGTGGAGTGTAAATGTCAACATTCTTGTCAGCGATCGGGAAAGTGACATCAATGTGACCGCGATAGTGCGTCTGCCGTACGAGCGGTTCGATGCCTGCTTTGATATATTCCGTGTCCAGACCAGTCACATTCCGAGCCACGCGGAAGACCTTTAAAGCAGACTTGTTGGCGCAAAAGTCCTCGCACCAATCCAACAGCTCTTTTTTGCGATCTGTGCCAACTTCGATGTCTTGAGTGAATCCCTCGGCACGTGTCTTCCTCCAGCCGCCGCGGTGGACTTTATCAGAATTCTCCGGCACACTTGGCGACCACCATTCGTTCTCTTGCTCTCGGCTGTTTGCCTTTGGAATGAAAGGTTGCAAGGAAAGAACAACGTCAAAATCAAACACTCGTTCTTGCTCATTTTTATTGTTCTTTCTGCGTGTCTCCCAGTGCCAGCCCTGCACGCGGACAGCTGGACGAGGCTGGACAACACGCAGGTAGTCGTGCACGTAATCGTAGAGTTGCGTTGGGTTTGAGAGACGCTCATCCATTCGTACTGTCGTTTCGCTGCCTATATTGACTTGCTGAGAACAACTCTTGTTCACGCTCTTGCGATTGTGCCAGCCGTCAGCGGCCGATTTGGGAGGCGTAATGATCTGGTATTTGACTTGGTATTCGTCTGCCGGTGCGAGGTCGCTGGTCGTGGCTTCCACAGCGTTGTCTGCCGCTACGCTGTCCGAGTATGAGGGCAACCTCGACTCGGGAGCATCTTCGTAGTCGTAGTCGCTGCGAGTCGTGTGCATCGAGACAGCATCGTCGATATCTTCATCTCGGTATCGCTGGGGCTGTGGCTGTGATTGTGAAGACCTTGAAGGAGCAGCCACTGTGGCCGACTTGCGATCCATGGCGAGTGCAGCAAAACAGAGGGGAAGTACAGGAAACAACCGTGTATGTGATGATGAGGGAAATAACGCACAAAGTACAGCTACCTTACGATGCTGAGGCTGAGGCTGAGTCTGTCTCTGGCCAGAAGCCTGAATTCAGACGCCTCGCGGCCCTTCGTCTCGATGGACTGATGATCGATCCTTCAAGGCTGCAGGCTGCAAGGCGAGTCAAACAAGGGTCAACGAGTGGTGTTGACGAAGCTTGCCGGCATCCGAGCAATGGAACTAGAAATACCTAGTTCCGCGTCGCGTTATCTACAGTATCGTCCATCCTTTCGTGTCTTGACATTCCCATCTCTTCGACTTACGCATCACGTGGGGTTGGAGCAGCGACCAACCGCGGGAGAGTAGAGCCGCCGGCTGCTGCAACGGGGAAGCGCAGGCAGTGTTATTCCAAAGCCACTACATTCCTGCTACCGAACACGTTGCATGGCCTCGCGTCTTCACCGACAACAACACGTCCATTGAGTCGCGAAAGAATGTCATAGCCATCTTGGAGCCGGATGCAAACTGGAGCACACCATTGGCGCCGAGATCAGAGACTGGTTCCACACAGGCAGACATGTGGGTAATGGCTAGATTCTTGAACCACTATGCTACTGCGACCACGAAACTGCCTAACATATCCTCAAAAGCCATTGCCAAATGCCCCATCAGCCGCCTAAGCATGACCAGGAGAGTCACCTTCCGGGCCACAGTGCTCCCCACACAACTTGGTAGCACATATAATGCAGTCGTGGACGCAGGACATTTGCTCGGGAGTCGGTGGAAGGCACAGGCAACCGCTCCTGCAATTTTCGCTGTGATTGTTCTGGCAAGCCATGATGCTGCCGTCACCGACACACTGCAGTTCGCGCGAGAAGTCAGTGGCCTTGTCATGTCTGCACTAGAAGCATCCTCGGCCATGACAGCATAAGTTGAGGCATAACACAACTTCCGCCAAAGGAAGTATCGAGCGAAGGACGTACGAAGCCGCAAGCGTCATACAGGGCTTTGAACTGTAGGTCTGGGCGTGACACTTGTCGCGATCCAATCCTACGGAATCAGCAAGATCATAACAGCAACTAGAAAAAATTGCATTTTTTGGGCTGACCGTTTCCAGGGACCCAGCATATTCGATGAATTACAACAGCGAGGTCGACACTGTTCAAGATCTTTGCCTAACGTCGAAGGTCGAGAGGAATTATTCGTTGAGCCTTGCTTCGATACAACTCACTACCACACGAAGCAAAGCTCCGAAAATCATGAACACTACAGATCTCAATCCTAGGTGATACTTGGTCGAGATCATCCAATTGGTGCCGAATGCTGGTCAGCTAATGGAAGTATATGGAACACGTCGTCTGTACTTGCCTACCGCATTCATCTTACATCCATGGACGCACTCATGTCTCGTGGCACATTGACCTCATCCCAGGTGGCTGCATTTCGAAAGATCTCTACTGGTTACGACTCTTGGTTGGCTAACGGGAGTTCCCATCCAATGCTTTGAACACAGCGGATCAACCAAAGCCTTGGGGTGTGCCTGGACCAGCAACCACAATGTCGAAGCAGAGATGACAATCACATGAGATGTGATTTATTGCGTAGGACTGGACGCTACTGGACGTCTAAAGTGTATCGGAAAATTCCCAAGATGGTGGATGGACATCGTGACCTACCAAAGATGAATGCTTTCCTGGTCCATGGAGCTGGAAGCCATGCAAAGCTTAACGCAACCATACTTGGAAGAATTTTTGAAGTCAATTGCTCAGAAGATTGCAATTCATCGCTAGTCTCAACTGACAGTATCCGACGACCTGGCTGCATCATTTGGCAATCATAATGCCTGCTGAGAGCTCATAAGCTGGCCAATTCCACCTAAACACCACGCTGGCCATAAAATCCCGTACAACACAAAGCTTGGCGCTAACAGATACAAAGAAAAGGAAATGTCGTTCATCATCCCCAAAAGGCTCGATCAAAAGATTTAAAGTTCTCCTTGACCTCCTCCTTGCAGGTTCTCAACCAGCGCTTCTTCTCGGATCTCTTCTCCGATTCAACAAAACTGGCCTCCCGCATTTCGTCGTAGGAAAGTCCAGTGGTCCAGTCAGAATTAGGCAGGATTCCAGGTCTCATGCTCATATAGCCACGACCGATCGTCAAGCTGGTAGATGGTCGACTTCCGGTACTCATTTGTTCGTACCTGACACCGACCGTTGATGTTGACTCCGCGCTTGACGATGTCGTGGAGAAGACGCTGACGGGCCGGAGTGCAGGGTGTATGGCTGTTGGTGGTGTTGGTGGAGATGTTTGGCGAATGGAATATCGTCTTGTGAGGCTCCTCCTTGGGGCGTTGTCTTGAGGAGATGTCATTGTGCCATTCTCCATTACAGGCCTCGTCGTGATCATATCGCAGATTGTGACGATGATAGCTCCCTTGTGTTTGGCGGCAATCTTGGCAATATGTACGCGACCCTGTTGGCAAGAGATTCCGTCGTTCATTGTTGAGTATCGGCTCTCAAGACTCATGAAAAAGCTTGGTAGGCTCTCATAAAAGTACGTAGGTAAACTTGGTGGTATGCAGGGCTGACCGAGGCAACACACTCGACCACCACTCACACTTTATATTTTCCCCGCAAACTGAACAGCACTCATGATCTCCCCGCTGAGAACTTTCACACCGGCAGCTCCGAGGCGGTCGAGATCAGTCTTGTAGACCTTACCATGTGCGCCAATTGAGATTTCGCAAGGCGACTCCGTCAGGCTGTGTACGCCACAAGCCATTCGGATCCTCGAGGCGTGTGGCTTTGGGGTGTCCGCTGCCTTGAAGGAGTAGATGGAAGGTCGAGCCTTGGAATGGCTTGCGAAGACTATTTCGGAGTGCACGACCCGTGTCGCATTTTGCAACGCGGCATGCAAGCACTCTTTTGAGGTTCTTGGATGTTGCGGTTGCTGCTTTTGTGCTTTGTGGATCTGGACCGGCGCCACAAAGTTGTTGCTTTAGCTGGAGCTTGCTGGCTTGGCAGCTTCACATGCTCGTTTTCTCGAAAGTAACGGCGTTCGTGTCTCGAATCTGGCTTCACCTGGGAGTGGAAAGTCAAAAGACCGTCGTGCTCAACGAGATCCAGTGCAGTCTACGTGTGGTGAGAGATCTGGGTGATACAGCAAGATGCAGCTGTGCGGTCACTTAGGGTTAGGGTTGGTGTAGTGGAGATGGATGATACAACACGTTCTATACCATGGTATCCGTAGGTTTTCTTGAGCTCAGTCGTCTTGTATGAGTTCTGCTAACCGTATCGCGATCTTGTGGTCTCTCCGGGTGTGGGGCATCCATCGGTGACTGTTCTCCCATTTCGAGTGTTCTTCTGCAGAACCGCAAGTTACGGTCCGCTATGCTTCACTCAACAAAATCGGCCACTTGGACCTCGAATGCGAGTACTCAAGGCAACGAGCATCGGAATATTGATGCCACCGGGTAATGGAGTCTTTAACCATGACTACCAAATTGGGCTTGGAATGCTAGAGAACAATAGCAGTAACACCAACCTAGCCCTGTCTCGCCCACAGCGCCGGGCTCTTTGTTATCGATCGTCACACACATAAAAGCAATGGAGATTCAAACACGATCAGAAGCTCGAAAAGGAATCGCACCACTGAGCAATGGACGAACACAACGCCAAAGTTCAGGCTATTGCCTCAAGCGTCAAAGCCTTCTACCACCAAAAGCAAAAATTTCGCATCCAACATGGCTCCACGAACAGCACCCGAAATCAAGCCTTCAGAGACAAGAAGAACGTCGTGAATACGAGTGGGCTTACCAAAGTCATCAGTGTCGACGCAGAAAAGATGACTGTGCTCGTCGAGGCAAACGTTCCAGGTGACCGCCTTGTGGAAGCAACCCTGGCATACAATCTCATTCCGCCAGTGGTCGCTGACTTTCCAGGCATCACCGCTGGTGGAGGGTATTCTGGCACCACGGGTGAATCCTCGAGTTTCAAGCATGGATTCTTTGATCGAACGGTCGTGCGGGTGGAAATGGTACTTGGAACAGGAGAGATTGTCAACCTATCTGAGACAGAACGACCAGATCTTTTCCATGGTGCGGCCGGGTCGCTGGGTACGCTTGGAGTTGTTACAATGCTTGAGATAAGGCTAGAGAAAGCAACGAAGTGGGTGGAGACCACTTACCATCCAGTCACGAGTATTCAAGAGGCTGTAGAGAAATGTCGGCAGGAGACAAGTGGTGAGAATTACGAGAGAAACGATTATGTCGATGGCATCCTCTTCTCCAAGACCCTGGGAGCTGTCATAACCGGCCGTCGAACGGAGGCAATGCCAGCAGGTGTGCCTATCGTGAGGTTCAGCAGCCGCAGAGACGAGTGGTTCTACATGCATGTCGAGAAGAGATTGAAAGAAAGTGGAGGGAAGCCAGTCACCGTGCTTATGCCCTTACCAGAGTACCTTTTTCGCTATGATCGCGGTGGTTTCTGGACTGGGAAAAGTGCCTTCGACATCATTCCATGGCTGCCTTTCAATCACACCACTCGAACCCTGCTGGACGATTTCTTGCACACGAGAATGCTCTACGCAGCGCTGCATGCCCAGCCAATTAACGTCCAGATCCTTCATGACTGCGGCGTTTCCTATCCATCGGCTACCGACTTCATCGAATGGGCATCCGAATACACGGGAATATGGCCGATTTGGTTGTGTCCTCTTAAGCAGAGTCCGCGGCCGACTCTTCATCCACACACCAAGGACCTCGATTCGGATCCGCCGATCTTGAATGTCGGTATCTGGGGTAAATCGCTCGGGGGAGGCATTAAAGGATATCTAGACGAAAACAATGAGCTCGAAGGCAAGCTTCAGTCTATTGGAGGACTAAAGTGGATGTACTCCCCGCAATGGGCAGAAGGTATGTGTTTTCTGATGTCTCTCATACCCACGACTGGCTTACTGACACCGCAATGATGTAGAGGAGGAGTTTTACAAGCAGTTTGACCGCGCATGGTATGATGAGCTGCGCACAAGATTTGGCGCGACGACGCTCCCGACGATTTTTGACAAGGCGCGTACGGACCCGAACGACCTCCAGAAGAAGATAGATCAACTCACTTGGAGAGAGGTGTGGCCGTTCTTGTTCCCAGGAGGGCCAGCGATGCATTATTTGCGCAAAGCTTGGAAGTCTGGTCAGTGGAAGGAGGCGAGGAAATCTACTTGGAAAGATTGGGTCCCGAGGAAGTAGTCAGCGTGTTAATGAGAAGGGTTTCCTCTGCGGATCGTATCTCTCTGAAAGGTGCCGCATAAAGTCCACATATGCCTTTTCACTTGCTCCTCTTCACTTGCAAGGCAGGCGTCCTGGGAGCATCGCCTTTGTCCTTCGATACCACTTCCTGGCAAGATCGCCCAGACAAATTGATATCAGCCAGATGAGAAGGACGCTTTCCGGAGGAGCATGCGGGGTGCCGCCGTTTGATGCCACCTGGAGTGTGACCACAGACGCGGACGAAAGAGGAGAGAAGAGGGGACGAATATGGCCGGCGTAATCTTGGCGAAAGTTGATCTTCCGGTTGACCTTACCGAACCCTCACTGCCTCCCTTTTTGGGTTGACTCCACCTGCCTTTACAATCCTTCACCGTGACTTACCGACCCCACAACAACTTCTCATCATCGTACCAGACCGCGTAGCAACGGTCTACAAATTCAGATGCCGCCTTACGAGAGGACTCTCATACAGTTTGGAGAATCCGCGGACGCTTACCATCGGGCTCTTGGCACGTGGCTGAGATGGCAGAGAACAAAGCGATGAGACCACATTATCCGCCTACTACCATCAGCGGAGATGGTAAAGACGCAGCTCGGCCACCACAACATCTTTTTGGACTGCTTCCCGACATAGTCTGTGGGAGATGAGCAATGGAAACCGCTCTAATGCACTTCATCACGTCTCCCTGCGTGCAAGCGAGCAGCCTGGTTCAAGGCGGCTGTTTGAACATGTACCTATTCATCCAGCAATCACAAATCGACCTTGCCATGTGCCCTACTATAGACTAGGCTGCCAAGATCATCTATTGATCCTACGAGTGTCCGATCTGGTTGGTTCATACGCCCCAGCACTCTAATGCAGCACCTCGGCTGCACTCGAAAATAGTCTGCCCGGAACTACAGCATCTTTCCACTAGTCGTGCAAGCAGCAACACCTCTTACTCGACCCTACGCTGCATCAAAGTTGTCTACTCTGATCCTGGTGCTGCTTTTCCCGTCGGAGCTCACAAGCGGATCGAACTTAGACCATATCTTTCTCTCCGGCTCGGTATATGTACCACTCGCCATCATCAACACCGCCGCCATGGCATACGATGACGGTCAGTATGCAGGATTTCTCCGCATGCCCTCCACGAGATGAAAGACATATATATGCAAGCAATACTGCGGTAAGAAAGTTCTCATCTCATCAGAAAACCTCAAGTCTTCATCTCCAAACCGCAATCATGAAGTCTTTCGCCGCTCTCTTCTTTCTTGCTTCCACCGTGGCAGGTTCCCGCGTCACTGGTGCCGCTGAGGGCTTTGCAAAAGGTGTTACCGGAGGTGGTAACGCCGCAGAGGTTACTCCCACCACCAACGCCGAGCTGGTCAGCTATCTGGGGGATAGCACTCCTCGTGTCATCGTCCTGGACAGGACTTTCAACTTCATCGGTTCGGAGGGACGAACAACCGCTACTGGATGTGCTCCGTTCGGCACAGGTGCATCATGCCAGACTGCTATCAACAAAGACAACTGTAAGCTGAAACACCAAGATACTCATTTGCTTCCAACTGACGGAAGAAAAGGGTGCACAAACTACCAGAAGAATGCGCCTAAAGTCTCCGTCACCTACGACAACGCGGGTCTCAATCCAATCAGAGTGGCCTCTCAAAAGACTATTGTTGGCGTCGGCAGCAAGGGCATAATCCAAGGCAAAGGCCTCTACATCGCCGGTGGTGCAAACAACGTCATAATCCAAAACATCAAGATCCAAGAGCTGAACCCTCAGTACGTCTGGGGAGGTGATGCCATCGCCCTCGATAACGCCGACTTGGTCTGGATCGACCGTGTTACAACATACCACATCGGCAGACAGCACATTGTGCTCGGCAATGGACCTTCTAAGCGTGTCACGATCTCCAACAACGATATCGATGGTCGCTCCGATTATTCCGCGACTTGCAACGTGAGTGTTGATGACCTTCCGCATATGAAGCCTCCACTAACTAGCACCAAGGGCAAACACTATTGGGCTCTCTACTTCACCGGTTCCTCCGACCTGGTGACTTTCAAGAACAACTACGTCCACAGCACCTCCGGCCGCTCCCCTAAAGTTGCTGGTAACACAGTCCTTCACAGCATCAACAACTACTTCTATGACAATCCAGGCCACAACTTCGAGATCGGCTCCGGCGCAAGGATCTTGGCCGAGGGCAACGCTTTCCAAAACACTGCTGCTCCCATTGAGGTTTCCAGCATTGAGAGCAATGGCTACATTTTCACTTCTCCAGATACGAACACCAATGCTCAATGCTCGAGCTATATTGGTAGGGCTTGCGTGACGAACGCGTTTGGAAGCTCTGGACCTTTCGCTTCTGTGGGAACCATTGATCAGGCATTGGCAAACTTCAAGGGCAAGTCGGTGCCTTCAGCAGGTGCTGCAAGCACTACTGTTAGCTATGTTACTGCCCGAGCCGGGTTTGGAAAAGTGTAGACGAGTGAGAAGTATATCGACAGGAAACAATATTCAGCACCGATTCTTTGACAGGGGTCTTAACGAAGCTTTCGATGGCGACTGAAAAGCTCCAGGGGTATTCAAGCATGTGCTTCTGAGATTTGCTTGTGATCTGGTAACTTATCCTCATGAAGAATGTTTGAATTTGTTTGCGGCATTATTAAACAGTTGTGCAGAAGGCCTAAAAAAGGGTGAGCTGCCTACAACATAGGCTATCGTCATCAACATAGCTTACTATGGTAAAGCAATGCGGTTTCAGTCAACTCCATGGTCTCCCCACGTCTTTCGCCTTGTGCATATCAATCATAATCAAGACACCTTTATCTCACCCTAAGAGTGAACTTTACCGCTGTCGCCTGTTTGTTAAGCATCATCATTGTAGCAAGCAACAACAGCCTGAACATTCCCACACATTCCCATATCAAGCCCACGATCCGCCCAACCCCAAGCGAACGAGAACTGATGTTCCTCCAAATACGCCTCCTCTCTCCGCATCCACTGCTGACCTTTCTTCCGCGAGAGGTTCGTGTAAGGTCCAGTTGGATGCGGATCGCGCAGTGCAAACTCATGCTTAGCCAGCTTCGCACCATCAGCTAGACCGCCCATCAGCTCCTCGTAGCAGGCATCACTGTCCTTCTGAAGGGCCTTCGCCGCTTTCTCGCCGAAAAAGACGTGGTTCAGCTGTTGAATCCGGTTGTATTTCAGCATCATGGATAGCTCGGTGGTGGCCCATGTGCAGTACCAATCGCAATCGCCGGACCAAGGCACGAATAGAGAGAACTCTTCGAGGTTCGGAAGGTTTTTGGCAAGAGTCGTGGCGAAGGGTGTTACTAAAGTGAGGCCATCTGCTCCGCGGTAGAGAGGGGATTCATTGGAGCCGGACCATGCTCGTCGGGAGGGACCATCGTCGCCCATTAATGGACCGTTGGTGATGGCCAGACTTGTGATTCTTCTGCGTGTGGCTCTGGAGAGTCTGAGGATAAATTGCATGCAGTTGTAACCGTCGGCGTCAAGCACTAGAGTTGTGTTGCGGTAGAAGATAGGGAGCGTCTCTTCTGAGACCTGCTTGTTGACATATAGCAGGCCTGTGTGGAGGGGAGTGACCAGTATCAAGGTTTCCAATTCGTCCTCTCCATAACCGCAGCCTGACAAATCAGCAAGAAAACCATGACCAGTAGGAAACAACAGCTTACCTGCGTCCTCCTCATCACTATCAAGCTCCTCCTCCTCGTCAGTACTGTCTTCGCCATCGTTAATAGGCGCAAGTGGTTCAGCCCTTAGGGCCGCCCGTGCTTCAATCTCGTCTTCATCTTCGTCGCTAGCAGAGAGACAGTCTAGCCAGTTCTCTGACACGGCCTCTGGATCGTCTTCGGTATCAGACTCCTCCGTTGATTCTTTCGGCGGATATGGAAATGCCACCGCTTCTGGAAAAGTTGGTCCTGAATCGTATGGATCATGCATCTGATCCTCAAGGTACTGCTGTGTAAGTCTCGCACAACCAGGCTCGCACCACACGAACTCATAGATTTGATCTCGAAGTTCGCGTGGTAGACCCATGAGCGTGGGCGTTGAGCGTGTCTGTTCTGCCATCTTTGATGATAAATCCGTCAGTGGTCGGTGTCGTAGGTTTTGCTGATGAGCTTGGTGAGCAAGACGTTCCGTAGACTTCAGTGTTGTGTTGCATAAAGCAAGAATGAATATCGTTGGAGGTCGATGATGAAGAGACAAACGCAAGCAAACAAACGCGTCAAAAAGGCGCGCTGATACCTACCCATGTCCGTCAATAATCGCTTGTAATAATTGCGAGCCTGGTCTCTTACGCTTTTCGTTATGAGCAAAGAGCAGACGCTTTCGATTTTCGATCATTTGCTGTGACTGTCACGCGACACTCGTCTCTAGACTCACTTGGGAATTGACATGGTCATATTCACTGTCTTTCATTCCCCTGCTTTCGCCCTTCAGCAAAACGCCACCCGCTTTTCCATCCATCAATAATTTTACACACCATTTTATCCCTACAACTCATCTTTCGAAGTCTCCCTTCCGAGCTCTCCCTCTGCCTCCGCAGTAGCTTTCGCCTCAGCCACACTCCTCTCCTTCTCTAAATCCGCTTCAACAGCGCCAGCAGCAGCCGGCTCAGTCTTCGCATCCCCAACATCCAACCTCCCACTAGTCTCGGGATCAACTCCATCAGCCCTCGTGCCCGCCTCAACGTCCTCTCCCTTCTCCACAAATTCGCCATCTTGGACTTCGTTCCCATACTGATCAATCATTCTCGTCCGCGTCTCATATCTCGTTGAAAAAGAGACTTTACCCTCCAACGCAGCAACCTGCGCCTCATCGAGAAGGTTGCCTTCTTCGTCACGGTACTCCACCTTCTCCTCAGTGATGCTACCGCCAGCGACACCAGGAGTGACGACGACGTCTTTCTGAGGGTCGTCAGCGACCGGTGGTGCGGGTCCGCCGACGGCTGCTTGAGCTGTGGGTTCGGGTCCGGGGCGGCTGGGGACTGCGAGGGAGTATTCCGCGTACTATGTGATACAGTCAGCAGACGTTCTTCAACATGGACTTTATTAGTAGTGGAACTCACCGTATCGTAAAAAGTATTACAATCCCAATCCCAAGTCTCAAACAACTTGACCCTCGCACAGTCCTTCTTAGTCCAATTATTACCGTACGTAAGCGGAGCATAAAGTGCAAACACCGCAACACTCAACGCCAAGAACACCGTAGCAGCGCCCATACCCGCCCAAGGCTTGTCTCTAAGAGTGAAAGTCCCAATCTTCATCCTCGAGAAATTGAAATCGAAGATTTGGCAAAGGGCGATGATGGCAAAGTACAGAGCTGGGAAGTAATGGTGCAGAAACAACTGGCGTTGCATGAGGTAAAAGGGGAAGTAGTGGAATCCCCACCCCAGCACAGTCATGCCGATTTCGTAGTCGAAACGGCGGAAAGTGAGGTGCTGGTAATCGCCACAGCTACGCTGCCATCTCAGAACGGCGAGACCCTTGAATGCGATGTAGAGACCGATCGCAGCGGTGCTGGCCCACCAGATGAGAGGATTTCCGATGAGGTAGATTTGGCGGTGGTCTTTACCCCAGAAGTTGATACCTCTCCGGAGGATTGGCCAGGATGGAGGGCGGGAGTCCCAGGCGTGCGATTCGACGAGACCGGCGTTGGTAGTCCACATGACCCGCTGCAGCTCCCAGAACTTGCCAAAGAAGCCTGGGTTGCGGTAATTGACCTTCTCGGCGTCTTCACCAAGTTTCGGGTGAATGTTGGATTCAACATACCAGATGCTGTTGGGGAGGGTACCGCCTTTGGCACAGGTGACTTCCTGCTGCTCGAAACCCCAGTCTGGAAGCTTGACCTTGTGAGAGAAGAGAGTGCATCCGGTCATGATGTGGATCAGTCTGAACTTGGATTGAATAGTGCGAAGGCGCTCTTTGGCCTCCTTACCGTCAGACATCTTCTTGACAATCTCAACACGGAAAAGATCGTTGGCGTCTCCCTCGAAACCTGCGTAACCATATGCGGAGACCTCATTCTGCCAGTCGGCTTCGGTGACTGGTGGACGGACATCATGAGAGTGAACGCGGCGGTCGGAGTTGATGTGGTAAAGACGAATGACACTGCCATCAACGATCCACTCCGGGTCGTAGTTGTCCCACGCAAGAGGTCCGGCGACGCTCGTGTTTCCGGTGGGATCGGCGGCCCAGTCGATCGGCTGAGTCTGGTTCTCGGCGATGAAAACGTTGTTCTCATCCTTGTGCGGGTACAGAGTGATTTGCTGCTGCTTACTACCTGTCGGGTACATGTGTGCGTGCGAGTGAAGGTATCCTCCCTGAGTGTTGTGGTGGCGCAGACTGACACGCGAACCAAAAGCCACATCTGCGGGCACATCTGCCATTCCCTTTGAGTTGAGCGTAGACTGGAACTCGCTACTCATGAAACCGTCGCCGTCACCTGGGTTGACAAGGCAGACAAAGTGGATTGCGAACATGGCCATGTAGAAGGTGATTGGAATGATGATCAAGCAGAAGATGCGGGCGAAGAGATGCTTGAACCAAATGCGTGTGGTGACGTTCTTGGTGTCCCCTAGGAGGACCCAGAGTTGAAGTGCAGTGAGAGATCCAACCCAGGCGATGGTGAAGAGACCAACCCACTTGACACTGGCAGTGGCACCCAAAGTGAGACCAGTAGCAGCCAGCCAGAACCACCAGCTGGGCTTGAAAGCGTATTTGGGACCCAGCTCGTGCTGGTTGATGAAGGAGAACCACGACAAGCTAGTCAATGCGGTGAAGATGATCAATGGGGAGTCCAAGAGAATCAGCCTCGACTGCGTCACGAAGCCATTCTCAAAGGTCAGCAGTCCGGCGCCGAGGAAAGCAGTGGTGCTCCGGCAGCCCATTGCCTTGAGGGTGAGGTACATGGTGGGCACAGCGAGGACTCCCAACAAAGCCGGCAGCAGACGCATAGCCACATATGGCACGCCGGGTTCGAGGTAGTCCTTGCCAATGTCCTTGAAGTCAAAGTTGCCATCGAAGCCCGCCAGCCAGCCGGCAAGGGTGATGAGCAGTTTTGCAAGCGGCGGGTGCACATCCATGAAGAAGCGGCCCTTGATGTACTTGCTGGCGAAACCGCCAAAGTGAACCTCATCGAAGACGACGCTGGAGGGTTGGTAGATGCGGAACAGGCGGATGAAGAGGGCCAGCAAGGTGATGCCGCCGAGCAGCTCCCAGTCGCCGCTCTTGAGCTTCAGGATGTTGTTGTCTGTCACGCCGGGGGAGGTGTAGTCGGTAGCGTAGGACGGGTGCGGCGGCTTGTCTGCCCTGCTCTGCGCAACGTCCGAGGGGACATTGCGGCCAATGCTGGTGACGGCAGTCGTCTCGCTCTTTCGCGGGGTCGAGCTCTTGTTGGTCGCCATATCGGCGGTGGACTGTATGGGTTATAGCAAGATGTTGGGGAAATCGAGTCGCGTCGTGGATCGCGTCGGAAGTTTGAGGTTGATTAGTTAGAAGGCCATATGAAAGGAAGCCAGCTGCAAAGTCGTGGACTGGTCGAATCGAAGGCAAGTCAAAAAGAGAAGAAGTTTGAGAAAGGGAGACTTGATCGCCTCTGCTGGACGTCCGCTGGACTTGGAGAGCAGAAGGGAGAAGAGAAAGAAGGAGCTTTGCCGTCGTGTTCACCTCTCACTTTACTTTACGAAGACGTGGCTCTATTTTGGGCCTTGACCCCTTCCCGTCTTCAATCCCGTCGTTCTCTAGGTAGCGCGCTGGAGGTCAAAGCTTTCAGCTGAAGATCCCGTCGGAAGTGCCCGTGGAAGCTGCAGCCCTTGCAGGTGGGAAAACAGTTCGAAGTTCGTCACTCCACTTCTTTGAAAGGCTCCCTCCAACATAACATCACCCAGGCATCAACATCAAGCAATGGCGGCGCCCACGGAGAGCGATCTCACCTCACGCGCACCAAAAGGTGTCACACTTCCGCCTCCCCAAGTGCGTGGGAAGATTGAAACTGTAGCGGGCTATGTGATCAGAAGTGGGCCACAATTCGAAGACATTGTGCGCAAGAAGAACGCAGGCACCAATCAAACCACCTTCCTCGAGACCGGCGATGCCTACGAACCCTACTACCGCTGGCGATTGGCAGAAATCAAAGCCGGCAGAGGCTTCAACGAGAACGACCGCGCGATTGCCTCCAAAACCGATGTCACTTTTGCCGGCCGCGAACACAAGGCGCCGCCGAAACCCGAA
The DNA here is from genome assembly GCA_002116395.1 of Ramularia endophylla. Lineage (NCBI taxonomy): Eukaryota > Fungi > Ascomycota > Dothideomycetes > Mycosphaerellales > Mycosphaerellaceae > Ramularia > Ramularia endophylla. Next base: position 4,890 of record MWSQ01005689.1, on the reverse strand, counting down.
GACTTCAAGTTCAGCGCGCGGATGCCGAATATCAGTGCGCAGGACATGGACATTGTCAAGTTGACGGCGCAGTACGCGGCCAAGAATGGACGGGCGTGGGTCACCCAGCTCTCCCAGCGCGAGGGCGGCAACTACCAGTTTGACTTTTTACGGCAGCAGCATTCGCTCAACATGTTCTTCAACCGCTTGACGGAGCAGTACAAGGATCTGCTGGAGGGCGAGACGACAAACGGAGGATCTTCACAGAAAGCGCGAATCGCGGAGCTGGAGAAGAATCTGGTGGATCGCGCACACGTGCTGGAGCGGGCCAAAGAGCGAGCGCAATACGTCAAATACCAAGAGGCCCAGCGGGTGGAAGTGGACGAGAAGGCGGAGAAGAAGAAGATTGATTTCGCCCAAATCGACTGGCACGACTTCACTGTCATCGCGACCATTACCCACGATGAGCGCGACGAACACACCGAAATGCCGCCGCCCAAGACGCTCAACGATATGCAATCTCTGTCTCTTGAAGACAAGCAAAAGATGCGTATTGGCTCCGACCGCCGAATAGAAGAAGCCGTGCCTGACTTCAACGACTACGAGACAATCTACGGCGCACCGCCACCCATGCCCGCCGCCCAGATGCCACAAGGTTGGAGTCCCCATCCGACTCCACCCCAACCACAATCTCCATACGCTGCACCAGACCTTGCCACCGAACGCGCTGCTGCCCGCGCCGCTACAGCCGCAGCAGCGTCCCTTCCTCCCAACCAAAAAACCCGCATCCGCAATGACTACGTCCCGCAAGCCGCCGCCGCACGCGCAAGATCTCAAGCCAATACCTCTATCTGTCCGAATTGCAAACAGGCAATCCCTAACGAGGAAATGCAAGAGCATATGCGGATTGAGTTGCTGGACCCGCAGTGGAGAGAGCAGTCTAGGAAGGATGCGCAGAGGAGTAGTACTACAAACTTGAGCACGCAAGATGTGGCGGCTAACCTGAAGAGATTTGCGAGTCAGAGGAGTGACGTTTTTGATCCGGTTACAGGACGTGCCGTTGGTGATGTGGCAGGGAACAAGGCGAGGAAGGTTGATGGCGGAGGTGGAGGTGGAGGAGTTGATGAACAGATTCGGAGGATACACGAGAAGCATGGGAAGTGAAGTAAAAGGCACTGATGTGTCTTGAATTGAAATGAACAAGGCGGAAAGGCGGAAAGGCGAAAGACGAGGAGAGACCATGAAAGGTGAGGAACTGGGGAGGTTCCTCGTGCCAATCTAATGGTGTGCGCAGGAGATGGCGCGCCCAGCCCAGACCGCGACGGAGCTGAACGAAGATATATCATCACGACAACCTCCAGCACCCGACAGTTGCGACGGAAACTGCGTACGTATCCCTCCTTCCATTTCACTTTGCGGCTATGGAGGAATATGACGCGTGGGGAACATGGCTTCCGACATTTGCAAATGGTCTGCGTTATAGCAGAGAGTGAAGCTGAGCAATCTGCATTCATCAAACAGAAGTGTAGCATGCAGCGGGCAAAAGAGATATGGAATCTGTACAGTACTTTTCCTCCTCCTTTTTTTCATATTCATCGCAGTCGCACAGAATCTTTGACACACTGATGAACAGCTTGAGATAATATGGTCTGCTGCAGAATCGGTCGGTTCGAGTCATATCAATACTGAGGCGACAACAGAACCTCTTGCCCGCATGCAGGACTTTGCTGACAACCGCCTCCAGCTCACCGGTAACACCAAGATATGGGCAAACCTGGAGGAGCAAGCTTACGACCATAGCTGTCAAGATGAGAAATTTTCAATCGGACAACTTATTATTGAACTTGTCTCAACTATCTTAACAACCTGATGCTCTCTCTCCAGACCGTCGTCGCTTTTGGAACCACAAAGTGCCTTTGTATTAGCAGAGTCGCTCGTTACATGGCAGAGAGACCAGGTTGAGTGAGCAACTTCCAAGAATAAGAATAATTCTCACATTGACAGCTCTGGAATGAATGGCGATCTACTACATCGCTGACTTCACCGACGCCAGATGAGCGATACTAATCGAATGGAACACACAAATGACTAGAAGCGAATAATGGATACATTGTATACCTATTTCTATGGAAAGGTTGGCGAGGAAGGGATGGTTGCCGCCTAATCATACCTCGCCAACAGCAGACGCCTTCCAATCAAGTTCGGTTTCCTCCTCAAGCGCTGGGCCGGCGGTCGTGATTCCGCCAGAGACGAGATATGAAGTGGTAAATGTTGAGGTGGGTGTTACTGTGACTGTCGCTGTCATGGATGTTGTGAAGATGAGAGTCGGCGAAGCGGTGAGGGTCGTAATGGGCTGACCGGTCGATGTCGTGCCGACGACAGTGGGCGAGAGGGTTGGCAATGTGGTGGGTCTGCCGTCAGTGGCCGAGAACTGCGGCGTTGCATCAACATGGCTGTGAGTAGGTGCTTGCGCTTTTGATGCATCCTGCTGACGTGAGTCTCCACTCTCATAATGGATATGCTCGACATCATGACTACCAGAATTACCCTGTGGAGCAGCGGCAGAGTCGGAACTACTGCCAGAATTATCCTTTGGAGCAGCGGCAGAGTCGGAACTACTGCCACCCGAATGAGGCCGAGTATGCCAAGTATCAGGCCTCGCCTTTAGGAGGTCGAAAAGTTCATCAAACTTCATCGGATCCTCTTCAAGCTTGAGTTTGTTGAGCAAATTTCGCGACTCAGGACTCCAGGTTTTAATCTCGGACTGGAGTTCTTCCATAAAGCTGTTCGAAGGCGGTTCGCTCGTGTGAGACCCAGCATTAGACCAGGAATCATTAGTCCAAGCATCCCAGACACCCTCAGCTAACGTGAGGGTGCCTTGGAAAGTTTTGGAGCCGCCGATTCCTTTGTTCTGGGCGAGGAGAGTACTGAGGAGCGCGAAAGCGGTGCTGCCCGCTGCAACGGAGCCTAGAGCAATTGCGACCTTTTTGGAGTCGTCACTTTTGGCGTCGACACTTTTGGAGTCGACGTTTGTGGAGTTGTAGTCTTGACTGTTTGTCTGGATCGCTTGGTTGTAGACAGCGGCAGATGTGCTATTGCCATCCTCACTAGGGTAGGCGGAAGCAGAGACAAGGGAGCTGATCGCACTTGCGGATGCGATGAGTTGGGAGGTATGCATTTTAGAGGTGGACCGTGTGGTTGGATGGGACGAGTAAAGGGTCAAGAAGACCTGGACAGTTGCGGAAGAGGGTTGGTGAGGGACCGGTGATGGAGTCGTTGTCGTGGGAGGTGTGCAGTATTGAGACGAGGCTTGAAGTTGATGAAGCTTTGGGTAACAAGGAGTTCGAGTGATGATCGAGAGTGAAGGGAAATGTGGCGTATATAGTCCTGAGGGTTGCTGAGTGGCAGTGTTAAAAAGATGGCAACATATTTTCTGGTCTCGGGACTTGAGGACCATCATTATTGAGTTCGGCCATTCTTTTCATCTTTCCAAGCAATACTCTTTCATTCTCGTGACTCCCACAAAAAAGTGATAATTTTCTGCTTTATCACCAAAAGCGAATATTCCTCTCTTTATCTCTAATGGCAACCATGCTACTGAGAAGTGCATAAGAATTCCGCTCAATTCGTCCATCTTTCTACAAACCCGATAGGCGCCTTCTGCTGTCAAGTACAAGCCAAACGTCAACAGAAGAAGCAAAACTTTACAACCCACCTATCACCGGAGACAACCCAGAATGTCCTCCAACGACATGGCATTCGCTCCCCCTAAGTCCAGCGCAAGCATCCTGGGCAAAGCGATCGACGACATTCGCGATAAGATCACTTCGTACGAAAAGGTGCTTCGGACTTGGTACGGCGAAATAGCTGCGCAGGAAGCCAAGGAGCATGGGAGGTTGATCGATCAGATGGTGAAGCAAACGGAGGAGGTCGAGGCGTCTTTGTCTCGGTGGAGGAAGCAACTGAACGAAAAGGAGGTGGAGTTGAAGAAGATTGAGCAGGAGGGTAAGGCTTAGAATTGTCTTACTGCTTAGGAGAAGGGTTCTGATGAGCAGAGCCTCTTTACGCATCGGGAGAGAGTCCTGACCAAATCGTACCCGTTGCCTTGCCCTGTCCTCTCCGTTGGATTGGCTGCATACCCTGCTCGCCTGTGGGCCTCCGGACGTCGCATTCTCCTCCGACGCGTCGTGAGACTGTATGGTAGATGCGATGATCGTCGAGATCAGTCTGTGTGACCTCGTAGGCAGGCGCAAGATGTAGCTCTAATCTGTAGTGGAGAAGAAGGACGTTGGTCAAACTTGACCCTCGGACGTTGATTAGCATCGCAACCACTCGAGAAACTTACCGCAGTGACTGTGCCAACCGTAGCTTGCGTAGGTGCTGGCACAGTGCGGTGAGTTTCGACGTGGGTGCGTGCTTTTCAAGGGAGGTGTGTTGGATGCCAAGCCGCGCTCTTATTGGTCGGTTTTCAAAAGTACGAATCTTACGTAACCTTCCATCTAGTCGTCTTAACTACTTAACTTCTTAAAGGTATTCGTTAGTTTCTATACTAATACCGCGTAGATAACGCGCTTTTACGTTATAGTAGTAGTAAGAACGCGTTATAGTAAGTTTCCTTTATATATTAGTAAACATCGCGGGTTCGGGTTCGTATAGGAACCCGTACTAGGTTCGCGTATCTTAGGTTTAGCTATCTCTTCTTTTCTCTATAACTTAGATACTATAATACTAAAACGATATAAGTATTATAGTAGCTATTACTCCTAGTAGCGCTCTACCTCCGCTACCTCGCGGTAGTAGATTATCTAGGATCCTAGTATTAAAGCCGAATACTAGCCCTAATAAGAAATGTTCTATTTATAAGAAGATTAAGCCGTACGAGGAGTTCGTTTAGAATAGAAGGAAGAATAC
>MWSQ01005686.1:0-37857 GCA_002116395.1 Ramularia endophylla | reverse complement strand
ACCCCACGACCCCCTCCCCCCCAAACCTCGGCCCATAAGCCTTCCCACTAGCCGTACAAGCAAACACATACCCATCATCCCCATGATACGCCCAACTCTCCCCTTCCCACCCAGGCAACCGATTCAAATTCGCCTTTTTCGAACTAAACCCCACGCCCACCGTCCCATCTTTATGTCTCGACAGAATCGTGATTTCGAAATAGTAAATTCCGCATTCGCGAGGCATGGGATGGTCGGAGCGGACGCTGGCGGCTTCGTCTTGGGTTTTGGTCATGCCGGCGAATCGAACTTCTTCGCCGTTGGAGAGAATTTCTAGGGAGGAGAATTTGTCTGTGGAGCTCCAGCGGGAGGGGAGGGGGTGGAGGTTGTCATCGGTGGAGAGGGATGGTGGGGGGAGACTACGCTCGATTATGTCTTGGATGGGCGCTGCTGGGGGTGCTGCTGTTCGGTGGGTGTGGGTGTAGGTTGTTGTGGGAGGGAGTTTGGTGAGGGCGGCGTTGCTGGTGCTTGTGGAGAGGGAGGGGGGTAGTGCGGTGGGTTTTGGTGGGTGGGTGGAGAGGGATAGTTCTTCGAGTTCTTGGAGGCGTTGTTCGTAGGCTGCTCGGAGGCGTTGGACGTGGCGGGAGTTGCGGAGGTAGGTCGGGGTGAAGAAGGGGGGGAGGTCGTCGGTGGTGGGGGAGCGGAGGGGGTCCATTGTTGTTGTTGTTGTTGTTGGAGGGGGGTTGTTCGTTTGGGCGGTTTGGATATCGTTGGGAGGTGTAGCTGTGTTGGATTCCAACCGATTTCCTCGCTCTTCACCGTCGTCGTCGTGGTCGTATCAATATCCTCTACCTCCCTCACTCTTCATGCGCCAACAGTGCCGTTCCTTTGCTGCAACTAGATCCGTTCGTCAAAGTGTTGAAAGTGAAGTTCCCCGAAAGCTGGCGTAATAGACGGGTGCTGGTGTCGATAGCTTCAGCAGCAGCGATCGAGCTTGCTTCTCCCAAACCTCCTCAACAGCCCGCTTCTGACACGCTGATAACACAATCAAACAGCTTCATTCACCAAAGTGGGGATGTTCATGTGACAGACAGAGTTGAAGAAGAGGGAAAGTGAAATTCACGTGAAGCAAATAACAATGACCAGTTCACGAGGTGCAAGCAAGCTCCAAAATCCCCACAAAGCTCCGATAGCGGTTCCGCCTCACGTGAGTAACAGAGCGATAACAGCGACGTCAAGGTGACATCTATCAACGAAAGGCAAGGTAGAATATATAAGACATTATATCATAGAACATATACTATAAGGTAGTAGTAATAATAATCACTTTTCCTCTAGGCCCATTCACATAGTATATCTACATCTCATTCCGATATAGAACTCATTTATCAGCTCTCATAAATAGGTATCAGCACAGCAGATGAACATCATTTAAACAAGCAGTCACCAAGAGAGAGCATAAGGTAGTTCTGCTGTATTCGATACTCAGAATAGCATTCACTTTCACCACCAATAATCTCAGTGCCAAACCAGCACGCTCCTGTCGAGTTCAGATATCCGGATGTACAATAACAAGTCTCTCCTGGAATTCTGAGCATCGCCCTGTTGTGCTCCCCCAAAACGCCTCGCTAGTAAGCAAAGATGCAGTCAAAACATGTCCCCATAGCAGTACCATTACAGCCCTCGCAGGGTCTCATAATCTGTCGCCGCCAACGACACTCCAAATAATCCAGATTAATGATCTGGAGTTGTCGTGATAGCAAGCCGCATCATAGTCCAGTAAATCCAAGGACCTCCCCAATGCTCAAGACATCATTCCCCACAATCTCACATACTCTCAAACAACAACCCCCCTCACCGGCGAACTCTCAATCCCCACCATCAAACTCTGCTCTCCCCCACGACTCCCACTCCTCTCACTCCCCCCAACCCTACTACTCTCCTCATTCCTCCCCCTCTTATCCGCCCCCGCCTCACCACCACTACTACTATCACTCTTAACATCCCCCTTCCACCCCTCTCCCTTGGCCGGAGCTTTCCAACTCGGCATATCCCAAACCGTCCCCGTAAAACTCTTCAACTGAAACCCCTTGCGCTCCCACTTCCTACAAGGTTTCCCCGTGCGATCCAGAGCGCGAAGACCGGCGTTGATAGCGCCCGTATTGGCTTTGGGTCCGAGTCGGGAAGTTGCGCCCGCGACTGTGGGGCGCGAAGGATTGTTGGAGGTGGTGGTGTTGGTGGGGGTGTGATCTATTGTTCCATCTGCTCTGCTAGGGAGATTAGTATACTTTGCAGAGAGAAAAGTGAAGTGAATTAATGACACTACTACTACTCACAATCTAGGCTTCTTCTTAGGACCCGGTCGAGCGCGTTCTCGCATCGGAGCATTGGGGTCTATGGATGGCGGTGCGCGTTTCCTTGGAGCGGAATTGGTGGCTGCGCTTCCTCCGCGTTTTCTTCGTCCGTCGACTTTGGGCGGTGCGAGCGAGTTTGCATCGAGGGCTTGCTCGGTGTGGGGGACGGGCGTGGCGTTTGAGTCGGAGGATTTGGAGATTGGAGAGGGGATGGGGGCTGCTTCGCGGGTGATTGTTGGTGTGGATTGGCCCGAGGGGAGGAAGCGGGCGAGGAGGGTTGATGGGAGGGGAAGGGTCACGACGATGCTTTTGGGAGACATTATTGACGGAGTTGATAAGGTAAGGGTGTTGATGGCGGTGGATGAAGTCAGTCCTGTCTTGGTGGTGATCCGGCAAACCCGCCCTTTTCTACTCCGAGGCACAGTCAATTGTCGCCGTGTCAATCACGGACCTCAACTGTTGGGGAGTGTCGGAGTAGGGTGGCCTTCTATTTCAGTCGTCGTCGTCGTCGTCGTCGTCGTCAACCGGCGTGATGGTGGTGGTGATGTAGAGGGCGCGACGGTAATGGTGGCTCGTGATGAATGCAGGATTGTTGGAAGCAAAAGGGAAACTCCGGGTGGTGGCCACCTCATCTTTAATCGGCATCGCGTGGGCTGTCAAAGGGAGCGTTCCCTTCAGGCTTGGAGCCAACCGCCGCATTTCTCACTCAACTCTCCAACATGATGGACGTGCATCCGAGAGTTCTAGACAAAGGATGAAGCTGTCGGAGCACGACTTTTGGCCAGAAATAACAGTCTGGCAGTTACAACAACATCCGCAGATGATGTATGATATGCATCTTTCCTGTGTTCTGTGTGTTTGTATTGCTTTCTTGCTCTTTTCTATGCACTTTTCTCATTCAGATTGCCTTTGTATAGCTGTTCCGTCCCTCTTTCCTCATGTTTTCGCAGATCTTGTGACACGACTTCTGGCCATGAGCTTTGCGCCAAACCGCTTTCGGCCACGCCTTCGTTCTCCTTCAAACTGGTATGCAACATATATGCCATTGTGCATAAACACATTATTCATGGAAACATAGCATATGTCTTCTTATCCCATCGTATTACATCTCTCAATACCCATCGTCTTGCTAAAGAGACTGTGAATCTCAAGAGGTTCGGCCGAATCACGGTGGCGTCACAACCTGGCCAAGGTGGGCTACGTATTAGATTCCTGTTACAGCTACAGCCGAGCAAGCGCGACTCCAATCGAAGCATCCAACCAAGCAAGCACAGAAGCAAAGCTCTGACGGCATCTTCATCACTTCCAAGCTCCATCAATATCATCAGCCTCCCCGCTGCACGTCTCACCCAAATGAGCCAGTAAGCAATCCTCCGGCAGGGGCTGTTGACACCCGTCAACTTGGATGATGATCTTGAGATGAGAGACAATCAGGCACAAAGCATCAAATGCTGATTTCGCGTCCACTGCTCGGACGGTTCGTAACTATGCCGTCCTCTGACAAGAATAACATGGATCGCCTACCTGAAGAACTCGTCATACGTATCTTTCATGTATGTACACTGTTCCCAACAATATACATGCCTACATACTGACAAGGATATATTCAGTTCCTCTCAGTCGGCGACCTAGTAAATATCCAACTCGTCTCCTCTCGCTATCTCACTCTAGCCCGAGACAACACAATCTGGAAGGAAGAATGTTTCACCCACTCCCGTTCAGAAGCTCGACGACGACGACAACATCAGCTAGATATCCAAGACGCCAGACTTGCGGAATTACGATATGCCCTCCATGCTCTACCCGGGGTAAACAGAGAAGCAGCACCCCGAGTCTCAGAAGAAGCAGAGGAAGAGAAAATCCAACGACATCGAGCGCGAGTGAATTGGGATCCAACTTTCCCAGGTGAGAAACTCAATTTCTACGAAGAGTACATTTCCCGCCACGCCCCTATACAAATCAGCTGGTTAAACGTACCGAAAACCCCCCACAAAGAAACTCTCGAAGCGACCGGAATCGGAATCCTACGAGGTCAACATGCAATCTCCCCCCTCGAAGACGGCAGTATCTGCATCTGGGACATTTCCGCCCGCTCAACTTCCAACCCAACAGGAGGCAGCGGCCAGCTCCTCGCCCAAAGCGCACCAGGTCTCCTATCCAACCATCCCCCATCTTCAAGCCATGCCCCAATACCCTCTCCCGGAGCCATAGAAAGCATCTCCATCTCCTCCACATCCCAAACAGGCTATTTCGCACTCGGAACCCACCTCCACTCAATCGACCTCCAAACTCTCCAAATAGCCTCCACGAGAATTTTCCCATGGCCCATCACAGCTCTCTCCCCCCACAGTGCCGAAATCCCACTAACAGTCGGAACAAACCACACAATCCACCTCTACGATCCCCGCGATCCCACTTTCTCCCCGGCGTCTCAACAACCAGGAGGAGGAAGCGAAATAATCGCCGGCAGCGCATATTCCCACGCTACACTCCCTCAACCAGGTCCCCTCTCCATCCTCAATGATATTAGAGGGGAATCGATATGGGTCGCAGGCCGCTTTACTTCCCTCCTCCACTATGACCGCCGCTTCTTTCCGAGGTTGCTAGGTAGCACTTTTTCTGGAGCGAGGATTGCGAGTCTGGCTTCGATTCCGCATCCTTTTGTTCCGAGACATATCGACCTTGTTCGTAATCCCGCGGCTAGTATTTCTGCTTATCAAGCTGCGAAAGCTGGGGATGGTATGACTTTGTTGGCGGCTGCGGAGTATAAAGGTAAAGGAAGTTTGGAACTCTACGCTACGGATGGTAGTAAGGGATATTATCAGAATCGTCAGACTGCTAGCGCGAGTAAATTGTTGGCTGTGGCGCCTCATGGGGGAAAGGTTGTGTGTAGTGATGGAGACGGAAATCTTCGCTGGTTTGAACGAAATGGAGCGGACCATATTCGAACTTTCAATCTTCAGGATGAGGCTCCTGAGGTAGAAGCTGCTGCTGAAGAGAGTGGGATATGGCACTCTTCTTCCAACGCTGCGATGGGGCAAGGAGATATTGTGCAGAAAATTTTGCCGATCGATTCTGCTTCTTCTTCTTCTGGGGATGGTGGGGGTGAAGAAGGAAGAGGGGAGGATATCCATTCTCAAGATTTGATGCTTTGGACTGGAGACGGCCGTCTGGGGGTTCTCGGTTTCGGACACAGCGGTCCTTTGGAAGAAGCTAGGGGGGAGGATGGAGGGGAGGGGGGGTTGAGTACTGTGGAGAGGGCGAGGGCTGATGCGGAGAGATCTTATGAGGGGGCTATGAGGAGGGCGTTGCAGAGGAATGCGGATGAGGTTAGGTTTGTTAGGGGGTTGGGGATGGGGTATGAGCGGTGAGCGATGGGTTTCATAGGTGGATGATGGAGGTTGAGGGTTGGTGATGCTGGGATACGTGGTAGATTGGTATGATCAGGGGATGAGACTGCACACCCGCCCGACCCGAAGCCAAAATTGCGAAGCGAGGAAGGTACAATCAGGACTTGGTACTATCGTGTGAGCGATGGGTGGTGAATTTCGGGGTGGGTGATGGGGGTGAGGTATGTTCTTCATCCTACTAACTGAAAACCCTAACCTCGTCGAATCATCTTCTTTTTGCTACTCAGAAAGGATCATTACTTCTAGCCTCTTTCCGCTCACTACTCGCTCGCATCTCCTTTCTTTCTAACGAGATACTTCAGCTTCGACAACATTGATCAATCGCTGCAGCTTCTCATGTAAATTGAACCCTCTAGCAGTCGCCCCTTTCACATTTCTAGCAACCTCCTGTCTCCTTTTCCTCCTACTGACTTCGTTCGGTCGAAGACCCTCGCGTCAGGAGGATCTCTCAAGGCAAATTTTCTTCAGATATTAGTGGGAATTCAGCTAGAGACCCCTAAAGTGCGGCCAGAGAAGGCGGCAGAAACCGCGAGATGTCTTGTAATGAGCAACCAAATCAAAAAAGCGGCGATGTGTGCAATTGTTGCCGCCAGCACCATTGCGGTGAGTATAGCTAGTGTTTCCGGGGAAATCGATGGCATGGATCTAAGGATGAGCCAGATGCAGTACGCGGCGCCGGCTGCGACGATGATTATTAGGAGTACTGTGATGTCTCTGTGTGCGGCTATGATCTCGTCGGCGGGAATCATCTTTGGATGATGGGCTGTTTGATTGAGGAGTGATGAGTTCTTGTTGATGGCTTGCGTTGATGGGTCTGGAGGCGCTGGTGGGTTTGGGACGAAGCCAAAAAGTACATTCAAGATGGTCATTTTGTGGATTTGGAAGGGGGTTGATTGCTACTGAGAACAAAAGTGACCTTCTGTAATGTTTGTGCTTGCGTGGGTAAGACAAGGGCTTTGTTACATGATGTGAACGTACTTGGCTTTTCGAGAGGAGCTTTTCACTTGTCGATGTAGTTCTTGGAGAGATGGCGACCCGATGTTGTCTTCCGAATAAATTGCGAGGTACTGCTTCCAGTCTCTTCCGCTTACTGTAAATCAATTTTTCTACATCTCTTCTGTCTTCTCCTATCTAGTATTTCCTCAAGTCTTTGTTCAAACCATGCGTTGCTCACTTCTGTCTTGCACACTCAACCCTTTCGATAACAATAAATATCCATTCTTACACTGTAACCCTGGGGTATGAGCTTCGGTGTACGTACATCAACTCCAACTATGGTAGTATTGTTCCATCTCCAACCTTCTTGCCTTCCATCGTCCCGTACTTGAGATACTCCTGCTCCGCACTCAAAAGTCTAGCTTCAAGCTCCTCATCTGCACGCCTCTGTTCCGCCGCTTTGGCTGCCTCTTCGGTCAACTGAACTGCGACTTCCTGTTCTCATGAATCAGCCCAAAAGATACTCCACACTCATGTTCCGCACTGTTTACTTACCATACTCGCGTTCTTTTCCGAAGGAGGAATGTACATAACAGATCGATACCTCACGCCCATACATATTTCGTTCCATCTCACCCGAGACTTCCAGTTGCGACAGTCACCGCTCTCGAATAGCTCGATGGAGTCGCGGCCCAGTGCATTCGTGCTTTGGAGGCCAGTCGCTTCGATGGACAAGAGTGGGTCTTCAAGGTCGCTTTTGACAATCGTGTAGCATTCGTTTGGCTCGAGTGATGAAGAACTTGCGACACAAAGTCCTCTACAGGCCGGCTCGCGATATCCCGAGAAATGTATCGCTGTTGTGAGGCTGACTAGGGAAAGCAGCAAATGAACAGTGCTTGTTGGTATGATCTGCATGTTCAATAGTGACGCTTGACGAGTTTGTGATTGTTTCCTGGGGAGTTGAACAGGCTTTGACTTGCTTCATGCTGTTGCCTAGGGCATTGATTGTTGCCTGCGGCATTGATTGTTGCCTGCGGCATCGAGGATGAAAGCCAAGCCGCGTGTCTGCCGCCGGCCGTGCTTGATGGGATGCAAGTACAAAGCCCGAACGTTACATCGGAGTGCAGTTTGGACAGAAGCAGCATTGATCTTCTCATGTTTCTCCCGATACCGTGTCGGGCTGGTGTTTGCTCTCAAGCTTTTCGATAACCGGACCCATCATTCCAACACTGTATCTCTAGCGTCCGTCTCTTTGTCCACGCATTCCCAAAACTCACCATTTGCCAACGCGAGATGTCTTGTAGTGAGGGACTAAATTACGTAGGCGGCGGTGATGCTAATGCCTTGCACCAGCACTACTGCGATGAATTCCTTTGTGGATTTCGTGAAAGGTGACTGTGAGAGGCGTCGCATGAGTTCGAGGGAGGACTAGATTAACGAGGGGGCGATGTAGACGACGCCCATGACTCCGGCGATTGTCAGGTCTTTGTGGCATTTTATGATTGCCTCGTCTGGGGGCTGCATTTTTGGATGATGGACTGTTTGGGTGATGGACTGTTTTGTTTAGAAGTGGTGGGTTTGATTTGATGAGTGTATGTTGATGAGGTTGATTCAATGGCTTTGATGTGATGGATTCAGAGGCGCTGGTGGTTTGTGGTATAAGGGTGAAGAGTAGAGACCAAATGAGTCTTTGATGGATTCGGAAGGGGGCTGGAGTGGTATTGGGAATCAAAAGTGACTCTCTGTAATGTTTGTGCTTGCGTAGGCTAGATAAGGGGCTTGTTGACAGATTAGCAGCTACTAGGCCTCTCCGATAGAGATTTCTTGTCTGTCGATTTAGTCCTTGGCATTCACATGTCGAGATTTCCAAGTTAAGAATCACGACGTCTCATCGCTTGTTAGACGCCTGTTCTGCACATTTTGCTAGGAATCCCTTTCAATTGCTTCTGCTCTTTGCTAACGAATCTGTTTATACCCCCCGACTGAAAAAAAAACAAGTTCCGCCAACTTATCGCAGCTGTCCTAGCTTCTACTGTCCCCTCAAATCACAGCCCCTTGGCCAATTTAAGCCTTTTGATAGCAGGAACTATCATTTTTACAGTGAATGCCAGCCGTGTGAGCTTCTGTGTATGTACAGCATTGAGCGGCATCGTCGGTTGGGGCTGTGTAGGATGCATCTTTGACGAGGATCCAGATTGCGATTATGCTGGCTATTACTAGCACTAGGGTTGTGATGAGGAATTTTTTGAGGGGCGTCATGGGAGGCGGCACAGGCGGGGGTATGGCTTTGGCGAGGTTTCTTTGGTGAGGGAGTTGATGAGTTTGGGAAGTTGTTGAGGGTGGCTGCTGAAAGATACAAGATGAGCTTTTTATGCGTCTGGAAGGGCGAGGGTTGGTGTTGATGACTAGAAAGGGGTTATTTGTTGTTTGCTATTCGCGCCAAGGAAGTCTGTTTGTTTCTGTAGGCGTAAAGAAACTCGTAAGCGGAGAAGAAGTTACGAGACTAAAGTAATGATGTTGCTGCTCGTTTCGTTTCTTGGATACTCCAATGTTTGTTTGGGCTACATCTCAAGGTCTCAATGTTTCTCAATTAGCTTGCCGACTCCCCTAATGCCCCTTTAGACTTCTCTTCGCTGATTATTCGGCTCCCAAACTTTTTCTTGTGTATCTTGCGACACCTCTTGACTTCCTGAACGTTCTCTTCCATATGCTTTGCTAAGTATCCCCTCCAATTTCTTCCGCTCAGTGTACGTTAGGTAGGGCACCCGGTTTTCCCCTTCCTTAAACCAGTATTCGTCGACAATTATCATGAGATCCTCGTGACTGTCTGATCTAGTGCTGACACTGCCTCGTATAGCTGGCCGCATTCTTGCTTTGACAGTCTCTGGGAGACGCAAAGTCTCGAACCAGCACTCAGGATCTTTTTCGGCACTGTCTTGCGAGTTTCTCGACTTCGTCTCGTGTTTCGGGACCTTTCTGTTTCTGGGAATATTCTTGGCTTTTGACTATCTCGTCCTTGCTCTCGAAGATCCCTCTGCGAGCTATGAGGTCTTTGGGGAAAAGGAGTAGAATTGTCACGGCGGCGATGATCATCATTCTGCTCAGAAAATTCATGGAGAGTGGTACAGGGCTAGGATAGTTCCTGGTTCGTTCTTGCTTTAGGATGAGATAATACTCTCTTGAAGTAACTGATCCTGATCTGTTTTGTGGCACGAAGCGAGGGAAAAGGAGGTTTTGGGACTTTCTGAAGGTGGGAAAGGTTTTTGTGAACACTTATGCCAAGATGCGACCTTGACGAGGGTTTTGAACGAGTTGAAAGTTTCTGTCTGCGTGTGTGAGACAAGAGATGGTCGTCAGACAAGAAGCCGCGAGATGAGACAGGAGAATCGTGGCTTTCTACTTGGCTCTTGGCGTTCACATGTCGGAAGCTTCGGCATCAAAGGGGCAAAAGTGATTTCGTCTGCGCATGGCTTCAATGTGAGGGTCAACAGATTTAATAAAAATTCGCTCATTTACTTCTCTCGCGATGGTCGCAGCATCGAATGCGATCAAGGTTATAAGCGGACGTTGTGGCATTTAAAGAGATATGTTCCAAGTTTTGTCTTACTTGTTGTTGACCTGGAAGTCCGCTGTCATGAATCCCCACCTAGAACAAGACGCTCAAGTGAGAGTACTTCTAGACATAAGGGAGCAAGACTCTGTAATTATTCTACTACTGCTGAGCTAGAACCGGGACTTGTAACGAAACCAAGACGCTCTGCTATCTATCTGATTTTAACCATAGAAACTGCCAAGCAAAACCTCCTTTTCCTCAATCTTGTCCGTAATCCCTCCTACAAGAGTCTTAAACTCCTGATACGTTATCCTTGGGTCAACCTTCTGAGCTTCCTGAAGCCTCGCCACCAAGTTGTTGGCATAGCTGAGCGACTCCTGAGAAACCAGTTTTGCATTTTCCACGAACGTGGCAGCATGTTCGTAGTACAGTTTCGCATCGTCCTTCAGCATAGTATGCCGCAGCTCTTCTGGGTTGAAAAGTTCGCAGTACTTGTCATCCGTCTTCTTGGAGGTCAGCTTCCGAGTGTTGAAGTAGTTGCTCTTGGGCGAAGAAGCACATTTAGTGGCCCAGATACCCCATGCCTTCTGAAACGTCTCGTGGAACTGCTCCCTGGCCTCGAGCGCTGGCAAGACTTGGCTTTCCAGCTGAACAGAGCTTTCAACGTCATTCTGTACTTCAAGACGCTTTGATTCCGCGAAATGCTCCAGTCTTCTGAGTACTTTTCCGACGGGTGTACGTGGGTGCGGATCCATAGACTCCCAGAACACTGATTTCCTGTACTTGGACTCTGTGTCGTACCATGAGAGTATTTCTTTCAAGTCCCTCTTTGGGAAATGCAGTTGTGCAGTGATTGCTTGTTGTCCAATGTGATGCTTGACTATGAAGTCCAATTCTGACATGTCCTCGGATACTTTATCTGCGACATTAAAGTACGTTGTGCCTTGCTCGTACATCTCTCCACTGTGGTATATGTCTTCTTTGTGCGAGTACCATTTGAGAGTCTGTTGCCGGATTTCGTCGTCATCGTCAAACATTTGCCATTCTGGAGTGCCGTCAAACTTCCGCCATGTCGGCCTTGGGGTGGTTTTCCAGTTCTGCCAGGCGGTACTGTTGACTACGGGACTGTCGAGGGTGGCGGGAGTCGTGGGAATAGACGAATTGTGGCAGAGCTCGGGGACTTCCAAGTAGGAGGTAATCCGAGCAAAGCTATGGGAGCAGCCAGTTTTCCGATCAATTGGTACGTAGAGCGATGTCAGAGCTTTGAGAAGCAAGGCACCGACAAGAAGTGCTATGCCAATTGCGATGGCGAGCAGAACATAAACTGACTTGCTTAGTGGAATGCGGTGTCTCGCAATTCGGTGTCGGCGTACGGGAGCTCGAGACCTCTCTGAAACTCTGCTGATGCTGCGACGTCTTTGGGAGGCACTTCTGGCCCGCGGCTGGATGTACTCGTTGTCGCTGACATTGAAGATCCGGCCACGAGTACGTCTGGTTGATCTCCTTGGTTCGGTCCAAACTGGCACGCTCTCGACTGGCAGAACAACTTGGGTCCTGCGATCCATCTTGAAAGCTTTTGGCGAGAAGTTGGTCGACCTTCGCAGTATCAAAACTTTTGAGTCTTCCGATGGAGCTTAATGATGTCTCTGCCAGTATCGCGATGATGAGAGAGGTCCATTGTTGAAGTTCTCCCCAAGCTGCTTGCGGAATGTGAACAAAGCAGGTGGGAGACGTCCGCTTTTGGACATCGGAATGCGAGTGATAATTAGGTAACATCGCAGCTGTACTCTTTAATGATGTGAGATGTTCAAAATGATTGTGTCCCGTATGGATTTGCAAGCGGATTGAACTTTGCAAGTTACCCCTGAGCAACATTGGTCCCGAGATATCGATGTTCGACACCAGTAAATATGTTTCTTAAATGATACAGAACCTAGTTTTACTCATCTGCAGTACTTTGCCTTGATCTTCGAGTCTACGGATCTGCGATTCCTGACCTTGCAAATATGGAAGACGCAGCTGGAAGCTTTCTCGGCATCACCTGTCTCCTTTTCCTCCCGCTGACGGCAATCCTGATCTGTGAAACATCGTAGAAGCAGCCGAGATCTCAATCATAATTCCGGTCAGTGATTTGCGATACCACCGGTTGTCCTCAAACTTCATTTTCTCCAGGTAGGTCTTGTGTCTCGGGCCATCTATGATGTTCTGGTATCGGCACTCGAGGTCCTGATAAAACTCCAAAGATTTCTGAACATACTTTGCGGTGGATTCGAAGATTGGGTCTAGGTCTTGCTGCAGAATTTCCCGACATCGATCAAGCTCGTACAGATTACAGTGTGTCTCTTTCTTATTAACTGCGACAGTGTTTTTGAAATAGTAGTTGGTCGCTTGAGTACAGTTCCGTGCCCACCTCTCCCACTTCTCCTGGAATACCCTTCTCAAGTGGTGCAGATCTGTTTGCGTCGAGTTGAGTACTATGAGCACTTCCCGCGATTGTAGCGCCAGCTCGTGAACCTGGGCCAGTTTTTCGGCCGCAAATTCTCTATAATCTCTTTTCACTCGAGCTAGGGGCGAGTCGCCGAAGATACGAAGAGGCCATGACTCCCAATGGTCAGCTGCGATATAGCTGTCATCGCTATAGTCGTCCATCTTGCGTCGGATTCTGCGTTTCAGCCTGTTGACATCACCCACTACAGTGTTTATGAAGGATCTGTGAGTTAACTTGAGCTGCTTGATTCCATATGCTGCAGTACGAATGGATGAAGAGTACACAAGGCTCTCCGAGAGACCGGAGGTACCGCTGGGCGTGTCTTTCCACTCTGCCGTTCGCACCTTCAAGGTGCGAGCATTTATTGACATATCCTCAAAAGTCTTCCAAATCTCGTCGAGATGATTGTTTCTGCCTTGTGGGAATTTTTCAATTACTGCAATTAGGCCAGTAGAGTCATGGTGCAGAGGGGAGAAGGAGGGGTTTTGAGATGAGTAGAAGGCGCAGGGATTTGAGAGGCCGCCAGAGTACGGAACAGATTTAGACAACCTGCTTGTGCTTTGGTAATCTCCTGCTTTGACAATACGGTGAGCAATTCCCAGAATAAGAAGACCCAGCAGAATTGGTACAACGAGATTAATCGCCCAGTATACCCATGGCTTATGGATCTTGTCTTGGGGCGAAGTCGCTGGCTGTTGTGTGAGGCGTGCAATGGATCGCTTGCGACTGGGGGTCATTATTTGATCGTGGCCATTTCTCGTACAACGCTGAGTTCTTGATCTAGGCCGTTCTATGCATTCATTGACGAGGTCGTTGACTACCCTCCGGTGGTGTTGGGGCTGATGAGACATGTCGGGGAGTGGCGATCAGTGCATTCAGATGGTCCGTCAACTCCGGTATGTTTGACGACACAGTGGAGATGTCGAGATGTTTTTCTTGCGTATCTTGAAAGTTTTGTCTGAGCGGCTACGTGTGAAGAGTAGTATTCGTCATTGAGTAGCTACTGTCGAGGATGCTGCTCTCTCAAGCTATCGAAAGCAGTGGCGTTGTGTATCACTCTCCTGATCGGAATGTGGAGTGTTCTTTGTCATTCTGAGCTCGCTTCTGCCGAGAGCAAAAAGCTCAAGGACTGACAAAGAATTGTCGTTCTGAGATATTTCAGCAGTCACACCATGAGATCGGATGGAATCAGTGTGCTGAGATCTGGGTATATGATTGTGGCCTGTTTCTTTTCCAGCTCTGACGATCAAATCGTTCCGTCTGGTCACATCTTCAGCATCGTCGATACGAGCGTATACCAGGCAGATAGTGACGTCTCCCAGCGGCTTGAGATACGTTTTGGTGCACTGCCCACCTTCTCTAGTAACCCTTACCACTTCCTCGCAATATCTCTGCCTCCAATAACATTGAACACCCAGCTGATACCAATCATGATCGTGCGTCTCCAACTTCGAGGCCAATGCCAAATGCTACCACTTCTCCAAGCAAGCCAGGCAGATTGGCCAGTCCATTCATCCTGGCCGCCAATAACACCATCTTGTCCCCCAAGATATGCCAAGTTTGCTTTCTCCTTATACACGAATGGCTTTTGCGGCTGACCTTCGTTGTTGAAAGCTTTTGCCAGCCATTCGGCTTTCTGAACCGCGACTTCGGCCAGCATTGGGAGTGAATACCCTTCGATATCGGCAGAGTCACCGAGAGCATAGACATCCTCCATCACTTGATCATCCGTTCGCAAAACTCGCAGCCTTCGATCAGTAAGGACTCTAGGTAACTTGTCACTTTTCTTCACATCCAGACTCTCAACGAGAGGGTTGGCACCATTCCCAGTAGCCCAAAGCAACATTCCGTACTTCACTTCTCCCAACTCCTTCGTCCACATAGCACCTTTCTCGACTTTCTCAATGTGACTTTCCGTCTGGATTTTAATGCCTCTCTGCTTCAACTTCCTCAACGCATACTCTCCCAATCTCTCATCGAAACTTCCCAGAATCGTAGGCGCTACGTCGTGAATTTCAATGGTGAACTTTCCCTCCAGATGCGGGTACAAAAATCGCATGTCTTCGTGCCAGAGATCAAAAAGCTCTGCTGCAGCTTCTATACCTATGGGTCCACCTCCTACGATCAAGATTCGGAGGAGATCTTGGAGCTGTGTGTCAGATAACCCGGGAACGGAAGCTGCATCTAGCATTTCCAGTATTCGTTGCTGAATCAGTCGAGCATCATCTGTTGTGCGCAGGAAATTGGAATGTTCAATGGCTCCAGGTGTTCCGAAGGTTTGATTTATGCAACCTGGAGCAATGACTAACTTGTCGTATTTGAGCTTGAATTGCTCCGAGTTACTGAAGTCGTTTCCAGCCAGGTTTTCGAGAGCGGGTACACAGTGAAGCTCCTTTTTGCTGAAGTCTATGGAATCGACTGTGGCTTTGTGGTATTGGAGTTCTGGAAGACGATTTCTTCTTCGGACAGGTTCTTCTGCTAGGCGGAAGTCAAAGTGTCCTGCTGCTGCAGATGCCAGGAGAGGTGTGTATTGGATCGTGCGGATTGGAGCGATTACTTTTACATTGTATTTTGACATGAGCAGCCCGTGAGCCAAGGTGAATCCTCCCCAGCCATTTCCAATTATGGCAATGGTCGGCTTTGAGGCCATTTGAAGAGCTGTTCTTGAATGTCTTGAGATAATCAGGCGCCACACGACGGTATTTGAGTGAATTAAGGAGCGAGTGTTTCTGAAAGGTCGAATGAGTTCCTAGAAGTGTTTGTTCCATGGTTGGATGATGGTGATTGTTGTTGATAATGTTGGTCTTCTTGACGTCACCATCTTTTTTTTTTGGTGGACATGGATGGCGCTTGCAGCGCTTGCATTGCGGATGCGTGGTCTTTGGAACGACTTTTCAACATCATTTCTCGTTTTTCTAAAGCCTCCTAACTTTGCGGAGTACTCGCATGTGCTCTGAATGATGATACTTGATGGAACTCCAGATCGCGTGATAGCTTTCTGGCCGCATGAGAATGTAGTGAAAGATCCTCTAATCAGCCGTTTCATGTGAGCAAAGAAGAAGTTGAAGATGAGAAACCTCACACCGACAAAGGAAGAAGAGGTCACCCGCTGTCACCAGATAGTGAGTGGAGAGTCACTCTGAGCAATCTCCGCTATCCGACGAGCGACCTTGCCGACCAGGAGGCGTCCAGCAGTTCCAAAAATGACGGTGGCTTGGAGAGACATGACAAGGAAACGCAGAAAGTTCGACAAAAGATTTCAGCTTTTACTTATCAACACTAGTACGATGGCGAGATTACCAGCCAGACAGGAGCGTCTGATCGGCGTCTACTCCATGAACTCCTGCAGCTGAATGAGATTATGCTCGGAAAGTCCTAGTAGCTTCTGGAAGAGTTCAAAACCACTCTTTTCCTCGCATCTGCACAAAAAACGTCCTCCCGACTTGATCACAACTCCAAGGATTGAAGCCGTGCAAACACAGTGCCGCGGCGAGAACGCTATCCACGGTCAGCGGCAAGCTTGTCTAGCCGAGCCTGGCGCAGGCGAGCGAGAGCGCCCATGTCGAAGACAATGGGTCTGAGTGTGGGGCTCTCAGCACCACTGGCGATAGCTTCGCCTACTTCAGTGCGGAGACTGCCAGGAGTGTCGGAAGCATCGCGCTTGATGTGCTTGCCCGCAGTCTTGTCCTCACCACTGATGGACAAGTTGTTGACTTCGAGATCCGACACACCTCTACCGACAGTACGCTTGCCGTGGACGGGGTGATATGTCCATTGGGTGCGCACACGAGTGGAGCCATCGGGGTTCTTGACAGTGCGCTCCTTGGTGTCGATGCGCTGGTAGCCCATGGAAACAAACCTCTCCTGAGTAGCAGAACCATCAACGTTCATACCTCCAAGAGTGCGTCCGGCTCCATTGAAGATGGTCTCCTGGTTTGGCATCTCCTCCGCGTCCACGTCCATCTCATCCTCCAAGTTGACCCGTGAAGTGTTGTATGCCGACGTCTTCGCGGGACCCTCACCCCAAACCGCAGGATCATAGTCCTCCCACGCTGAATCCTCTTGCACTTGCATACCACGCGGATCCCAGTGATTGGAAGTGCCGTCCTTGAACTGCTCCTCAACCTCGTCTCGACCCCACCTATCCTCAAAGTCATCCTGGTCGGTAATCTTCGGGACCTGCTCGGCCTTGTGACCATGCTTTGACTTGAAGATGAAGTCATCCATCTCATCTCTCAAAGTATGGACATGAAGATCCAAGTTGTCGTTCGACCGGAGCGTGCCGATGTTGCTCTTCATGCTGCGCTCCAACTCGTGGGCGAAGTGAACAGTGGCGTCATGGTTCTTGACCTTGGTTGGGAGGTAGATGCGGACAGCGTGAACGGTGGTGAGCATCGCAAAGGGACGTAAAGCAAGCTCGACGTCGGAGAGGCCGTAGATGCTGGTCGAACGTGGCTTATTCTAGAAAGATGTCAGTGCTTGAACTTGAACGGAGTGAGGTGAGCAGAAAGGCTTGAAGCTTACCGAGTCTTGATCCCACCAGGCGTGCTCGCCACGCGCAATCTGGCGGCGAGTGACGCCAGCCTGGGCAACTCCAGAAGCGGGCTCGGCGAAGGAGATAGTGAGCGAGACAATGCGATCTTCCTGACCGCCACGCTCAAGCATGCGCACAAGGGCTTCATTGTTGAAGTAAGTCGTCATAGCATTGTGGCGGCCCTCCTCGCTGGCCGGGTGAATGACAATCTCAATCTTCTTGAGCCGGTCGAAGCCAAAGTCGCCATCATCGAAGCGGATGAAGCGCTTGTCGGAGAGATCGGCCTTGTAGTGCAGAGGCTGGCGGCCGGCGTCGAGGAACTCGATGCCACCGTGGTGGATGCCCTCGTGCACGTGGATGGTGAAGAAGCGCTCCTCGTAGATGGAAGTGACAATCTGTCTCTTCAGACTCTTGCTCAGGACCATCATATCACTCACCGTGTTGTGGCGCGGCTTACGCTGAGAGTTGCGAATCTGCGCATGCTGCTGGCAGAGCGGGCGGATCATGACATCCTTGTTAGGCAGTATGTGAGCGAAGACGATCTTGCGCAGCTCCATGGGCAGCTCCATGAGCATGCATCGACCGCTGGCAGGTGGCGTAGCCGCTGGATGCTTGCCGACGAGGATCACTTTAGTGGGAGCAGTCCGTGGGACGACTACAGGGTGGTTGATCCTGTAGATTACATCCACAATCTCCTGAGGCAAGCGAGCCCGCATGTGGTGGGAGAGAAAGTCGAAGACGCCCATGGTGGCCTTCCACGAGAGATCGCGCCGGTTGAGCACGCCAGCCATGCCGCCGCGAGTGCTGCAGGTGATTTTGGGCGGCGCGGTGCTGCGACGTGAAGCGGTGGCTTCCGTAATAATGTGCAGCTGTGCTGCGAGACCGTGCTGCCCGAATGGAGATGAAAGCGCGGTGTTGTGAATATCCACGGTGTTGATATTGACGTGTGTTTGGAAATTGGCGGTGGAAGTGGAAGGTTGGGAAAGAAGGTGCGGGTGGAAAGCAAGACTGACCAAAGCGGATGAGGGATGAGATTTGAGACAGACAGATCGCAGAGTGAGACAGACAAACGCAGCAAACCACACTACATCTGCAGAAGGACAATGATCTCACTTACTGAAGCACTTACTGAAAGACACGTTTGACTGCATATACAGGCGCAGACAACTGGACAGTTCATGGTGATATCATTTTCCTCATAATATCTGACCGTAACTCCTTAGGGAGGGCTCCTGGCTTCCATCTTGAAGTGTCATTGTTTCCCTCAAGCGAATATCAGGTAGCGCAGCATCTCGCTCTGTGGCGTGTGCTCGGCCATGCAACACCGCATCTCGCTCTGTCTAGTGAGAAACGGCACCGCCCTGAGAGATGTTCTTGACGCCATCGCGGCCAGAGTTCTAAGGACAACGCGTCAGCTGATTATTCCAAGTAAGTATCGACGGTGAAGCATGCGAAAAAGCCTCATGCGCATCTCACAGTGTCTCCATTCGACATAATTGCATGCACAGTCGAGGTGGCCTCAGCGGAGCAGAGTCCTCACTCGCTCCAGCCGAGAGCCGCTCTCGACGGTCAAGGTATAGGGGCATAACTCACTCCACTCTCAACAATGTTGCCCTTCTCAAGTATCTGCTTCACAACATCGTCGTCCCTGCTCGTGCCAAATTCGCTCTCGAGAGATCCCTTGGAAGCTGTGTCCAAGATGCCTTGGTTACCGTGTCTGTAAACCATCATAGTCAGCAAACGTATTCTCTTACCACGTAGTCGTCATCTCGTCTCTCTTTCTAGCCCTCATCTTTGAAGCCACGAGAGGCCTTTGGATTGGCAGAGTCGTCGGCATGTTTGACGGAGACAAGGGATGCAAACAAACTCACCCTCCAGTAACGAAGACCTTCCAACCGCTAACCACCTGCGCGAGAGGGATCGTGCTATCGGACTTCCAGTCTTGAACAGCTTTGGCGGAGTCGACGAAGATGATGAAGTCGTCGTTGGATCCCTTGAAGTGAACCTTGACTTGGGGGTCGTTTCCACGCATATTGGCTGATGTGATTGGTATGAAAGTGTGTGAAAGTTTGCGGTATGTGAGGTGCAATTGGTTTGAAAGATGAGTATTTCGTGAAGGTGATTTGATGGGTTGATGTGAGAGAGAGGACAGATGTCGCGTGCTTCGAGCTTCTTTGAAGTGAGCTTTGGAGAAGCTTGGACCTGCGTCACTCTACCACAGCTGATAGCGTCATTGTTTGCAGGGGTTTGTTTCGCTCACTTCACCACAGCGACGAGCGACGATCACTTCAGTCAGGAACCATGAACGAAGGATCATCAGCATGTGAAAAGTTGGCCGGAACGGTATGTCTATTGAATGGACTTGAGAAACACCCAGCCATGAGGACCATCGAAGCGAGCTTTCTCAGTAAACAAGTCTCTCGCGAACGCCTCAGGCTTTGAAGCTCCGCATTGACGTTCTGGGCGATTCTCCGACTGCATCGTAGTAGAGATGGTCCAACTATCAATCATGGGGATTGATAAGACTCCTTCGCTGGCCATGCAACCTCAGGAGCTCACACTCCAACGCCCTTACACCATTTCAGCCTCCCCTGCACTCATCAGGCGTTCACGGACGTGGGTTAGGGTTAGGGTTGGGGTAGCGCCCATATTGTGTATTTGACAGTGCTCTATGTATGTTCTGGTGTCGCAAATGCTCTGGACTTCTAATATGCTCATATAAGATGTGATCTAATATGCTTAAAGCTGTTCGAATGCCTTTGGGAGGCGGGAAGAAGTGATGTTTGAACATCAGCTTCACAATCATGAGTTCCTCAACGGATTCCAGCATCAGTCCATCGTTGTCCTTGGCGCCATTGAGTATCATAGCACGTTCACATCGACGAAATGACCGTTCTGCAGTCTTCCACTTTGTCGATTTCATGCATCTTGGACGTTTGGTCTTGCTGCCCCGTGGCGGTGCTCGATTGGTGGTGGCTGAGTAGAGCTCCACACCATCATGCCCCGCCAAAACCTGCTTTACTCTCGATCGCGTTCACCGTATTCACTCCTGCGTATAAACACGACATCACCGTACAGCGACAGCTACGCGTGAACAATTCCACGAGACTATTCGGTAGGCACTTGCTTCATACGAAGAAACAAGCATTTCTCCTTTCCTCTTTCCATGCTCCGCATCACTGCTTTCGCCTAGCACCTTTCTAGCCCACCGCAACCACCTGCACCCATCATGGCGGACCAGAAGCGGCCCGTTCGAGATGAGGGACAGCAAGAGCTTCCAGTACCACAGGAAATGTTCGATCAAGCACAAGCTGCAGTGGCAGGAGAACATGATACCAGCGCGACAAGTGCAGCAGAAAGAAGACACATGGGCGAGGATGTTGAGCTGCCCCACCTGCAGGCGTCAAGAACCACACGAGCAGAGGATGATCTGCCTCCTCCGGCATATGGAGAGAAATATGGCACAATACACCAAGAACAAGATGGCTTTGGAACATCAGCGAGCGTCACAGACGATGGACGAGTCAACATCCGTATCGACCAGCGCACCCAGAGTCTATCACAACTGTTGGTGCCGAGTCTCAAGCAGCTACAACAGGCAGCGCAAGATGAAGGTCCTCCGCCGCCTGCATACATTCCGCCATCGTTGGGTGGTGCAGAAGGGGTGGCTCCACCTCCACCGATGAACATAGTCATTCAGGTCGTCGGATCCAGAGGAGACGTTCAACCATTCGTGGCACTTGGCAAGGTGTTGAAAGATACGTACGGCCACCGTGTGAGGTTGGCAACACATCCCAACTTCAACGACTTTGTGAATGAGAATGGCTTGGAGTTCTTCAACATCGGAGGCGATCCTCAAGCTTTGATGGCATTCATGGTTAAGAACCCAGGACTCATGCCAGGATTTGACTCCCTCCGAGCTGGTGACGTTGGGTCACGACGAAAGGAAGTTGGAGAGTACCTTCAGGGTTGCTGGCGATCCTGCTTTGAAACTGGCGACGGTACTGGCATGGCTGCCACTGATACGAGCATAGAGGACTGGACGACACAGGGCCCTGGCAGGAGAGACCATCTCCACAAGCCGTTCGTGGCAGACTGCATCATCGCCAACCCGCCCAGCTTCGCTCACATCCACTGCGCCGAAAAGCTCGGCATTCCTCTGCACATAATGTTCACCATGCCTTATTCGCCCACCCAAGCATTTCCTCACCCCCTCGCGAATATCCAGTCCTCGAATGCGGACGCCAATCTCACAAACTACATCTCATATGCTTTGATTGACATGTTGACCTGGCAAGGACTTGGCGACATCATCAACAGATGGCGCCAAAGAAGTCTGGGTTTGGAAACCATCAGCTTTACTAGTGGCCCAGGCATTCTACAGCGACTCAAGATTCCACATACATACTGTTGGTCACCTGCACTCATTGCGAAGCCCAAAGACTGGGGTACAAATGTCAACATTTCCGGATTCTTTTTCCTGGATTTGGCATCAAATTACACCCCAGAGCCAGATCTTCAGGCATTCTTGGATGCTGGCCCACCTCCCGTGTATATCGGTTTCGGCTCCATCGTTCTTGACGACCCAACAGCAATGACGAAACTCATATTTGACGCTGTGCAGAAGAGCGGACAGCGAGCACTTGTCTCCAAGGGCTGGGGTGGTGTTGGTGCTGATGAGCTGGGAAAGCCAGACAATGTTTTCATGCTGGGTAATGTACCACATGACTGGCTGTTCAAGCACGTCTCGTGCGTGGTCCATCACGGAGGTGCTGGTACCACTGCAGCGGGCATAACAGCTGGCAGGCCGACCCTTGTCGTGCCCTTTTTCGGTGATCAGCCCTTCTGGGGATCCATGGTGGCTAGAGCCGGCGCTGGACCTGACCCTATCCCCAACAAGCAATTGACTGCCGAGAATCTCGCTGAAGGCATTATGAAATGCTTGGAGCCGCAGAGTCTAGAAAGAGCATCAGAACTGGCTGCAAGCATCGCGACTGAGCGAGGATCAGATCTGGGTGCGCAAAGCTTCCACCAGTTCCTAGACGTGGACAAGATGAGATGTAGCCTGGCACCATCGAGGCCAGCTGTTTGGCGTATTAAGCGTACGCAAGCACGACTGAGTGCAATGGCCGCGTGCACTCTTTCTCAAGAAGGACTGCTCGACTTCAACACCCTCAAGCTCTTCAGAGCCAAAGATTACGAAGTCGATGATGGCCCATGGGACCCGATTACGGGTGGTGCGACTGCTTTGGTTGGAACAATGAGCACCATGATGCTGGGTGTTGCAGATCTTCCAGTCCAGACACTGAAGGCGTTGAAGATTCACCCGGATGCCACGAAGAAGAAGTCGAAAGACAAGCAGGCAGACGGCGGTGAAGGACCAGCGAAATCTGGAGATACTGGCTCCGCCGATGCCATGAGCATCGACTCCAAAGACTCCTCACGATCAATGAGCGATGCAACATTGACAGGCAGCGAGCAGGTTGCTTCACCTGGTTCAAGTCGCACAACATCCTCCTTTAACTTTCAAGACTCTCTAGCTAAATTGAATGCTGGTCCGCTTTCACCAGGCTCCGAGTCCAGTGCTCATCGCTCTTCGTCCACAAGCGCAGGAAACGAGTCTTCGGGTCAGCCGGCGCCTTCCAAGAAAAAGTCGTTCAACGCCAAGGAGATGTTTGACCAAGCGTCAGGCACAGGGGAAGGCGTCAGTCGAGTTATCGGCGCCGGACTGAAGTCGCCAATGGACTTCACATTGGGCCTCGCCAAAGGCTTTCACAACGCCCCGAAGCTCTACGGCGACGATACTGTGCGAAAGAGTGAGAAGGTGACTGATCTCAGGACTGGTATTCGGGCTGCTACCAGAGAGTTCGGCTTTGGGATGTACGATGGTATCTCAGGTCTCGTCACCCAACCTATGAAGGGAGCTCAGAAGGACGGTGCGGCGGGATTCTTCAAGGGCATTGGCAAAGGTATCGGGGGTCTCGTCCTCAAACCTGGTGCTGCTATCTATGGAATTCCTGGATACACTATGCAGGGAGTGTACAAGGAGATCCAGAAGCAGTTCGGGTCGACTGTCCAGAACTACATCATCTCTGCACGAACGGCCCAGGGATTTGATGATTACCAGAAATCCAGTCTGGAAGAACGCCAAGATGTGATTATGAGATGGACTGTGCTACAGAATGACTTGAAGAAGAAGCGCAACCCGGATGAGCTGGTGAAGGACATCTTGGGGGAACAGATGCGCAAGAAGGAAGCCTGGCTAGGTACCCGACAAGCCAGAGATGAAAAGGCTCCTATCAGAAGCGGCACTGCTGGTGTCACAGTAGGCGTCGAAGCACGACCACAGCCTTCGACGCCAGGCCAAGTTCACATCTCTCTCGACCGCGAGACTGCGGAACAGTTCGCAATCAATGAAGCTATCAGACAATCTGTACTACAGACTTCCGAGGGCGATGCCGTCAAGGACGCCGAAGTTGAGCAAGGCATCCGAGAAAGCATGGCTGAAGTACAGCGAAACCGCGCTGCTCGTGGAGAGCACCAGGATGACTCTGAGTTACAAAAGGCCATGGAAGAGAGTGCTGCAGAGGCAGAACGCCATGATCGCGAGAGACAGCTCTACGATACCGAGCTTGAAAGAGCTCTGGCACATAGTCTGCGAGAACAAAGGGGTTGGGGAAGCGATGTGAGCGATGTGGAAACTGGGCCTAGCTTTTCGGTGCAGCGGCCTAGTGAACAGCCTCCAGCTTACGACCCGGGTCATATTGCGGGTACCACGAAGGAAGAATTCGAGCGCCAGCAGGGCTGTCCGCAGGGCGCTGCTACTGGGGCTAAAACTCGGCAGGAGAAGACTGAGGAGGAAATTGTTTTGGAGTATGTTAAGAAGCAAAGTCTTTTGGAACAACAGGCGAGAGAGAAGGTTGGTGCTGGGAGGGCACCGCTGGCTGAGGAGGACGATGATGAGTTGCAGGAGGCGCTGAAGATTTCTATGCAGGATAATTCGGGCAGTCGTTAGGGGAGTGAGAGGGTTGTATCGAGCTGGAGTGGACTTTCGAAGTAGAATTTGTGTTTTGAGCCACTAGAAATCTTTGAGCTGGCGTAGTGGCTCGTCAAATGGCAGAGAGATGTGAATGATCGATTTGACTTCACGCAATACACCTGGTCTCGAGATTCTCATTGCGTTCGCTGGACAAATAACATCCTTGCGGGAGCTTGCCACCTAGTTTCGGCTGCCTCGTTGCGTCCCCTGGACAGAATTTCCTCTCTTACTCAGATGTTGCGATAGCCTGTCTGATACCTCATCACCTCTGAATCTCGGCGGTCCACTCTCAATGGAAGCAGCATATTTGGAAGG
This sequence comes from Ramularia endophylla, assembly GCA_002116395.1. Taxonomy (NCBI): domain Eukaryota; kingdom Fungi; phylum Ascomycota; class Dothideomycetes; order Mycosphaerellales; family Mycosphaerellaceae; genus Ramularia; species Ramularia endophylla. The sequence continues at coordinate 13,249 of MWSQ01005686.1, read as the reverse complement.
ACTAGAAAGTCTTAGACTGGCATAGTCGCTCGTCAAACGGTAGAGAGACATGGATGATCGATTAGTTTCACGCAATAGAGCCAGAGATGAGTTCCTAGAGGTGAATTGCTTCTGTTGTTTTTCTCATGCGACTCCCATGTGACATGCATCAATCTGACGCACCCCTTCATGCCACATAAATGAGACATATCCAGCCCCTCCTTGTACCCGGCATATCCGAGGTGCGTGTACAATACCATAAGTGCTGCCATGTCTGGAAAATGTCTTTCCTCGCATTTTGGGCACTTCATTGCTACAGGCCATAGCAAAGTCTGTGCCATGCAACCCCAAGACTGACTATAAGTTATTGTATCACTCTTAGCCACGAAGTCTCCACCCTTAACGTTCACAAACTCCCATCCTCTACAGCCCGTTCCACTTCTGTCGTATTGCCTCATCTTCTCTGTGTCATCCTCGCTCCAGTCCCCATCCCCGGGATGTTTGATGTCCAGACCAGCTCTAATGAAATAGTCGTACACCACATCCGCGACGCGGCGATATACTGTGCGATCTTTCAGCAATGCCTCCTTAGAGCCCGGTCTGAAGGAAGCGAAGCACTCCGACACTAACGCGATCTCAAGTGCTTTCACATTGATATCTTTGCTCCTCTTATTATTCTTCCTCCCCTTCTCGTCGTCTGAATCGTCTTCTCTTGCTTCAGCTCCGTCGTTATTGCTTAGTACATGCTCGACTTCAGAACCACTGTCGAGAAAATCTGAGTCGGGGATCGTTTCCATTGGTGCTCTTTGGTGTCGATACCCTTCTTCTTTACAGGCTCATTGTTCTCCTTTCCGTCCCTAGCCTCTGAGAAGGTGTGAGCAGCTATCACCGGCAAGACACAGTTTCGAGACCATACTCGGTCCCACGCTTAGCAGGCTCGAAAAAGACGAATACATCGTCGTCGTCCTCGCTACCCAGAACTTCTAGCTCTCCGCCAACATCGGGATTCAAATGTGGTCTTTCAACCACCCAGTCAAATCCCGACACAAAGTATGTGGCCGTGAGGTCTGCGACGAGAGACTGGATTTGCTGCTGCATCTGTTGGCCTGCAGACGAACGTCAGCTTCGAAGCGAAATGCCATCAGACCAAGCGATGGTACATACCAGCCGGTAGTTCTCTGCCTTCTCTCCGTACTCTTCCCCTCTCCCAACCCAGACAGACCTTCCATCAGCACATCCTCTAAGATCCTCGTGGCAGCGTGACCTATGTACGAATGAGCAGGGGTCCATGCTCTTTCGCGTCTCGGCCCACCCACCGTATCCCCTTATGCAGCTGGTTCGCTCCAAGCTCCGCGGGTCCGCTCCGCTAAATCAAGGCGAGCAAGCGCTTCGGAAGGCATGTCCCTCTGCCACTGCCTCTGGCGGTCTTGCCGGACATCGTTAATGTCCTTCTAGCGGTCCATTAGGTGAATCGCGCCGATAACAGAGAAGATGCCGGTGAAAAAAATGGTGAGCGCGGGGACTATGAGTCTTCGGCCGACGATCTGCAAAGTCGAGGCCCGCATGCTTCGATGCCGTTGGCGGGGCATATTGTTTGTGGTGATGGTGATGGTGATGATGTTATGGTGATGATGTTGATGGTAACGACGTTGATGTTGATGATGATGATGTTGGAGTGTAGAAGCAAGAAAGCAAACAGTTGGGCATCAACGACGGCAGTCCACCCGACGGTCAAGAAAACGTTGAGCGGCGAGAAAAAGAAGGTTCGGAGGATGTTAACGGCACTCATGCTGGGACACTGGTTGTGAATGTGTGGATGTGAATGAGGATGTTGATGTTGAAGTGAAGAAGCAAGAAAGCAAGCAGTTGGAGGTATAAGTAAAGGGGGGGGGGGAGCAGAGGAGGTTCCGCAGGTCGTGCGCCACACGGTGCCCATTCCTGCGTTGATTAGCGACAGAAGAAGGAAGCGCCATCGTCTTCGTCCTCTGTACCAGCTATCTTTCCGCTGCGAGACGCCTTTCGTGAACCGCTCTTTTCTAGGGCAAGTTCCCTTACGAGAGCTGCTTTCTGCACGGTGGTAAGGTACCTAGGTAAGCTCTTGTTGGGTGTTGCTGAAGGGCTCTGTCTTCCAGGTGCACACCTGGGGACGTGGTGGAAAGCGCGATTGTAGTATCTCCACACGACAGCGAAGGACCATGCTTCCAGGGGAACCGATCTCAATGTATCAAACGCCCGTGTCCGCGCTCGAGAGCAAGAAAGCAAAGCACCGAGTAAAGAAAACTCAGAAGACTTCTGCCACATCGCAGAGCAGTCCAGATACAACCCAATAAATCCATCTTCACACCTTCCTCCTAACCAACCCCCTAAAAAAATCAAAACTATTAGAATCACTCTGCAACTCCCACCTCCTCCCCGTCCCCCTCCCCTCAAACCCCAACTCCTCCACAACAAGCAACCCCCAATCCCTCGAAATACCCTCAACCCTCGCCCTCTTCCCCCCCTCCATCTCCAACGTCACAACTTGTCCAGAATGCAACCAATTCGCATAATATCTCTCCTCGAACCCCCTATCCCACCCCGTGTGACAGAACCTCGCATACATAGCCTCAAATTCCACCAATATACTCGCCAGCAACTTTTCCAAACCCGGGGATTGAAGTCCCGCTTTTTGAGCAAGATGTTGTAGGGAAGTGGTAGGAGCTGCATTCAAAGCATTCAACCCGATACCTATAATAAGCGAATAATCTCCTCCGCTATAAGAAGAATTGACCAAAACGCCGCTAATTTTCACCCATTTATCTTCTTCCCCTTTTGGGGTGGTGGGGTCTAGAGCATAGACATCATTTGGCCATTTTAATTTCACGGGCAGCTTTTTCCAGCTTTTGTCGTAGTTTTGGATTCCGGATATTATGGCCATTGCTGCGAGGTATTGGACGAATACTACTGGGGCGGAGTCAGAGAGGGAGAGACTGTGTTTGAGGATGGTGCTGAAGACTAGACTTCCGGGCGGTGCGACCCAGACGTTTGTGCCGCGGCCGCGGCCGGCGAGTTGGGTTGTGGCTGTTAGGGTTGTGCCGATTGGGAGGTTGGAGAGGAGGGTGGGGTTTTTGTCGAGGAGGGATTGTGTGCTTGTTAGGACTTCGCCGTAGAGGAGTATGCGGCCGTAGTCGCCTGAGATTTCTGGATGGAGGGATTGGTAGTGTGTGAGGTTTGTGTAGAAAGCGTGGTGGTTGAAGTGCGGTGTTTCCTTTGGGTCGGGAAGGGAAGTTGGGTGTGGGAGGAGATTTTTGGTGATGGCGTTATAGTCGAGGATTCTGTCCGGGGAGCTGGTATCAGTTTCTGTAGTGTCGCTTTGTGTTGTGAGCGTAGGTGGAATAGCATTTTTGATGGGTTTGGGCATGACATCGGCGATGGCTTGGGTTACATCGGCCATATTCCATCCGTCTGTCTTTTCTAGACGGAAGGTATCTTGTTCGCCTTTAATGTATTCGTTGCCATCTTCAGTGCTGATGATTCCCGCCTCTTGCCAAGAACGCAGCAACGCAGGGATTTCGCCGTGCTGTGCAGAAGAGAGATGCAAACGAGAGAGAGACGGTACCGCTTGAGACCCTTGGTTTATTGTGAGACCTAGTTTGGTCAGAAGTGCCTTCATGAAGTCCGTCCTCCTCGAGTCACCGGCGAGGAGGTCGTCTACAATTTCACCGTAATTAGAATTGGAGGGCTCGTCGCGATTGAGGTTGATGCCGGCAAATCTACACATATATCAGCAGAACTCTTTGGGATGAAAACATTGGAGAGGCATACTCGGGATGTGGACCAGTCAACACAGCAGCGCCTTCTCCTACTTTACAGTACACCACTGCAGCTTTCTTCTTCCCCGACTCAACAGCGAGATCCTCCCCAAAGCCCGCCAGTACCTCGACATTGTCAAACGTTTCCGCATCTACAAATGTACCTCCGCCATTGTAGTATGATTTGAAGTCCTCGCAAGGAGTGGTACTACCCAATGCCTCAGAAACGACCTTCAAATCCACGACTCTCGCCCCAGCCTCACTCGCATATACAAACCCCGGAAATGCGAGACCTCGACAGGTACCAGGAAAGAAGCCCAGCTCCCTCTCACCCACAACTTCCATACCTTTCTTGCCAACCTCGAACTCACATCGAGAGCTGCCGTAATAACCGCCTGCACAAAGCCCAAGATACTTGCCACCCATCAACACATACTGGCGGATCCTCCGGTTTCCGTCTCCATTGAGCGTGCGACAGTATCCCATATCCGCACCTCCAGGCATAACAAGCAGAGCACATGAAGCTGGCCAAGGTTCCTTCAAGATCTGATCCGAGGTGACGGTGAGGACAGCATAGTTTGGACCGAGTAAGCGACGGAGAGACCAAGTGGCATGGCGAACTGATGAAAGAGAAGCGCCGTTCCCGGAGTAGACGAGTATGTTGATGCGTTTTGCTGCCGTCATGATGTATTTGTATTGTGAAGAGAGAAAGCGGTCACGTGGGGTTAGGATGGAGATTTTGGTGGCGAGCGGACCTTTTTCCTTTCTTTCACTATTTCATCAAGATTTGACTTGGTCCCAAATGGCAAACGAGGAGACCAAGAAGGAGGTTGTGGAGCAGGTTCCTGCTGCCGAAGAGGATGACGACGAGCCGGATGAGTGGTACGTCTTGCTTTTGACACTTTTTGTGCGCGGCTTTTCGGCTGATTATGAGGATATGGCAGGGATAAAAGGATCTTTAGCACCGGATGTGCAGGTGAGTGAAGCTGCTGCAATAGCTGTAGTGGTTGCGAGGCGTAAAATGACTTTGTACAGAGGAGAATACGGCGCTGAACGACTGCTTCCGGGAGAAGCTGGACTGGAGACAGTGCAAAGAAGAGGTGCGTCCGTGTCTTTCGGGTGGCGGGGGAGTCGACCTACCTTTGCTCAGCTATATTGCGATGGTGAGACTGGGAGACATGTTTACTGACTCGTGCTTGATGATATACAGATGGACCTGTTCAAACAATGCTGGAAGCAGCGTGGGAACGAGCAGAGAACTGAGTCCAAGGATGCGTAGATGGTAGATGCGAGCGGTGGAGTTGGCGCTGTGCCACTGATGGGGTGATCTGGAGGCCAGATGTACGATTAGACGGCCAGCATGTCCTGTATCATAGAGTATCACTCTTCTCTCGGGTCATTGTAAAGAACAGATCTTGCGTGCGAGAGGTGATGTTGTTTATTGATGGAAGTACCTTCAATATTCAGTGGTGACCAATCAATTACAGCTGCCACAACAGGGACATGGCTGCAGCTCTCATGAAGCAGAGATCCCGTTGTTTCAACACCAGATCAATTCATCTCACCTTCCCAGCCATGTCCTTCTCCCGCAGAGCAGGCGCGAGCCTCGCTGCATTCATATCCGCACCACCCTGCAGAAGAAGTCCGGCCCGCTTCCTCGCCGTCCGCAATGCCTCCACCGCGCCGCCAACCCCATCTCCGGCGACAGCAGCGGCCAACACAGCCCAAGTCTCACACGATCTCTCACCTTCCGCAGAAGAGCAACCTCTCCGATCCCTGACCGATGGCCTTGAAGACCCCCCGCCAGTTCTTGACGAGAATGAGAAGCAAGTAGACTGGACAAGAAGCTACCATGGACTTTCCTCGACCCCATTCACCCCCGAACAAGCACAAATCCTGCAAGCGCCGCTCGAATTCGACGATATCGAAATCAAACCCGATGGAATCGTATACCTGCCTGAGATCAAGTACCGCCGCTGTTTGAATCGCGCTTTCGGGCCTGGAGGATGGGGTTTGGCGCCGCGAGGAGAGACAATCGTTACGCAAAAAGTTGTGACGAGAGAATACGGTCTTGTATGCGGTGGACGGTATGCATTTCCCCTCACATCAATCCTCCAATGATATATACTGACCTTCATTCTCGCAGATTAGTCTCCATCGCCCGCGGCGAACAACAATACTTTGACCCGGACGGCATCCCCACCGCGACCGAAGGCTGCAAATCTAATGCCCTGATGCGCTGCTGCAAAGATCTCGGAATCGCGAGCGAGTTGTGGGATCCGCGCTTTATTAAGAAGTTTTTGGCGGCCATGGCTAAGGAGACGTTTGTGGAACATCAGGTTACGAAGAAGAGGAGGAAGCATTGGATGCGGAAGGACGATGAGATTAGGTATCCTTTGAAGGATGTGGGTATGCCGGGTCCGAATGGTGGTGGTGGAGGAATCGCGCAGAAGGCGGGTAGTTCGGCTGCTTTTGCTGCTGCGAGGGCGAAGACTGGTGGTGCTGCTGCCGGGAAGAAGTGAGGAGATGGGTGTGGATGTGTGGGTGGTTTCAGGATGGTGATACCCAGGACGCGGGTCTGTGGACAGTTGTACAGTACTGTATAATTACACGTTTGCCATGTTCCCGGCGACGATGAAGGCGAGTAAGGTAAGACGGGAAACCTAGTCCGCATATCGTCGCCCTTCCTACGCTCAGACTGATTAGACAGAGTTCCTTAGCAAAGAAAGCTGGCGCGACTCGCGTTTGCTTACATGCCATCCTAGCGAAGGACTCCAACATCTACCTCTCCAGGGGTGGTCTTGACGTGAGATCTTGTGGACGTATTTGTTCAGAGAGCCTTCCGCTAAGATGCATGATGGATACACATGCCTTCAAAGATGACTGCTTGGTAAATTCTACCCTCGCCGGAAGTCAGCGGGAGAAGTCTGCCATAGTTGCTACACTTGGCTAATCGAAAGCACATTTTTCAATTACAATTTTAAGATCGAAGTATTATCCAACGGACAATAACACTTCCTCGGATTATGCGCACAAGTCTAGTACCACTCAGAAAATTTGCAATATGCCTCTAGCAATGCCAGCCTTGGGTACATATCCCCTTCCCATAATATCCAACTTCCTCGCAAGACTCTTCCAGCGAATCTCTAGAGTAACTTACCTGCACTCCCTCCTCTCGCACACTCTAACGGAAATCACATAGAACAAACCATGCCGGCTACTTGACCTTCCCGACGAAATCCAACTCATAATATATGATAAGTAAACCCATGCAACATCCCTCATACCCGCAAGACCACTAACTCAACAACACAGTTCGTCCTTGTAAAAGAGTCCAACTCCCCAGAACGAATCCAGACTACCCCATGCGATTTATGCCCACCTTGCGCCTCCACCGTTCGAAAAAACGACTACGCCCTCAAGAAGTTTCTCAACAAGAGAAGAACATGCATTTGCGCCCAGGGAGCTTGCAGACCACCATCTCTTACTCGAGTGAACAGACATATCCGCCTCCTCTCCCTGGAAATCTACTACAAAAACAACGACTTCACTGCTTATTTTTATTGCTTCGGAGGCTGGTCAGAGGATTGCAAAGTCTACCACTGGCTGACGCAAATTGGCCCCGTTAACCGCGGCAACATTCGAAACTTATATGTATCGAAATGCTGGTGTGGGAGGCATGATGCTTTTGAGGAAGCTGTTGGGAGGTTGGGCGGGAAGTGGGGAGGGCATGAGAAAGGGAAGGGGAGAAGAGTTATATTCCCAAGGGTAAATAAAGAGGAGAGCATGGAATAGGAAATGAATTGTGTTTGCATCGCCCGTGTGGCTAACAATGCCACTAAACTCGCTATTACCCCTTGGCATCCATGCACAAATGGCACTGCCAACAATGACCTTTCAGAATCCCACTTAACCCACCCATTCCTCCGCACAGAAAGAATGAAAATAAAACTCAAGGTCCCGTAATTTCGCGTGAGCAAATTCGAGTTGAGTGTACTTTCGCTTTGCTAAGGGTAGCCAAAATGACTGATCCATCCCGCTGTTTTCCGACAAAGGTACCAACCAACCATCACGCGATCTTCTTTGACGAGTCTAACGAACTCATCTCAACTCCCCACTGTTCCTCATTGATACCTCAGAAAAATTCAACCAGACCTGTGTACCACCCACTGCTACCTTGCGGGTATTTCAACTCGCCTCCTAATCCTTCAAGTAGTTGCCGTGCACACTTTCCATTATATAACGTGAAGACATGGAGCTTGCGAACGTTGCTACGGTTGATACTGCCGATGGCTTCGAGCCACTTGCGTACATAGAAGGAAAGCCAACTAACGCTTGAGAAACCAAAAGTGTTGTGCTTATAGAATATTCTGAGATTCGATTGTCGAATGTAGCGGGAGACGCGGGTGAGGGGAGGTTATCGGTTGTTCTGTTCCAGTAGTTGTCGCATACCTGTAGAGGTACAAGGAATCAGGGCGAACTCTGGTAGAATAGATGTGTTAGTATTGTTTTGACTTTTGATGGGTTGGGGGGTTTAAAGTCCACCGAAGATGAGCAGCTGGAGCTCTGCGGGTAAGTCGAGTAGTCTGAAAGGCATATCTGCGATGGTCGTCTACAGATATTGTCAGTTTAGCTTATGAAATCAGGTAGAAGCGACAGAGTTACCAAAAGCGTTGCCTGCGACATTCTTTTGTGGGGGATTTTGAGGCAGAGAAAAAAAGACGTGGTGTTATGGGTTGAAGAGTAAGGTATGGTCTGAAGTTTTATAACACTGAAGAAAAAGAATTTAGACGTTCTCAAATCGCAGTGGTCCGAAAGTGACTCAATTTGTGCTTTATGTCTTGCCATATTTCCATATCTTCAACGATTACATGTACCTATGGGACCGGTAATTGTCAGTATTCAGTTGCCTCCCAAGAGCCCCGGGGTTCGTGCTTTCCTCGCTGTTGCCACTGCTTCTTTGATAGCTGGCGTACAAGCAAGATGGCATAGGGTTTTCGGAATTTTCGAAGCCAGCCGTCGATATCGACGTGATTCTAAATTGTACGAATGTATGGTTGTTGTGAAGTACCTTCCTCATGACTTCCCCGGTCCCCTGGTCGCCGACAGGTCCCCTCGAATTTTGGTGTGTTTTCCAAGGTTCTGGTGTCGGCAACTCGAGTGCGTAGAATTCAGTACGGATTTCACACACTCCTAATAGACAAGCGAGCCGACTGAGCGTGTCGAGCGTAGCGAGCAGCGAGGGATAGGAAGTGAGTACTAGGCGGAGCCGCGAGCCTAGCGAGCACAGCGACGACGTACGTACGATACCCGAGCGCGTGAGGCACCTCGTAGTACGAAAAACCCTAGGACTATTTGTTTTCAGCGCCGCAGGCTCCAATGCGAAGGAGGGATAGAAAATACGCCCACAGCTGGGGACCGGTCGGCGACCAGGGGACCGGGGAAGTCAGGAGGGAAGTACCTTAGTAGAAAGGAGGAAGAGAAGTCCACATCTGGGCAAGGTCGTCATCTCGTCGGACTTCGGTCCGCTCTCCGCTGCTCCCTTCCATTGCCTGCTCTTCACAACTTTGCCCATTCCATCATTGCCTCCACCAACAACTCTCACCATGTTCGCTCTCCACCGTATAAGCCTTCCCCGCTCGAGCAGGAGAGTGATAGACAGTGTTGGGACGAGAGGGTACTCAACAGTCCCAGCTCCCGTAGCCGAAGCCCGACAGGTTGCACAACAGACACAGCAAAACTCCATTGCTCGACAACCTTCAAAGGCACCGCCACAGGATGATGGACTATATTGGACTGCTTTGGGATTGCTGTTCATAACGCCCCCTGTTGTGTGGTTTTATTATCGGCATCGGAAGGAGCATATGGGGAAGAAGAAGGAGGAAGTGTTGGCGAAGTTGAAGGAGAAGAGGGCGGCTTTTCAGAAGGAATTAGAGGAGAAATGAGAGGGCAAATTTGAGAGATTATTGGTGTAGATCCAAGACAAGCATCCGGATCTTCGTTGATCAGCTTGAGATGGGGAAATTCGAGGAGGAAGGCGGAAGGCATGAAATGGTCATTCAGGAATCATAAAAGGCATTGTTATCCGAATGGCAGCCTTACATCTGCTTTTTGGACACTTTGCCATCTCTCAAAGCCACTCTGAGGCTTTCTCGCTGGATCAACCTGCAAAAGAGCAACCATGCCTTCAGTGCATGGTATAATCGCTGTCCCAATCCAACTCCGCCTCCCCCAAATCGGACTCCTCCTCGGCCTCCTGCCCACGCTCAAAGAACTCTCCATCGCTCTCGATCGACGGCATCCAGCCCCCAGTCTCCTCACTCTCATGCTCCTCCTTAACCTTCTGGAAATGGCGCAGAATCTTCTCCACCACACAGTCTTGGCCACGTTCGCTCTCAATCACTCCCGCCTCTGCATCCTCATCGACCTGTTCCTCGCATTCCTTCAGCAGACTTCCAATCGCGGAATTCGGGCCCATGACAAAGTCGCCAAAGTCCCAGCCCTTCGAATGTTGAAAGACGTTCAACTGCTGCGCCAGCTGGCCCATGGCGATGCGATGGAAGACCAATCCCTCGCAAGATCCATCGCATGCGTCCCAGTCATTCTGGCAACACTTGTCGTCCTCGTCTTGACGGTAGACTTGCATCTCGAATTTGCTGAGCTGTAGTTCGTTTCGGATGATGGTTAAGCAGTCGCCCATTGTTTGGAACATGTCATCCTGCATGGCAGTGTTGAAGAAGAGTATGCCGTTTAGAACCATCTCGTCCAGAGTCCCACGATGCAGACGAGCGAAACGCAGGAAATCGTGGCAGTCGACTAGGCTGGGGTTCTTGTAGTCGTCGTAGACACGGAGCTTGCGGAGCTTGGAGCAGGAGCCGTATCGGAGGAAGAAGAGCGTGACGTTGGTGTCGTGGTCGCTGTGAAGCAGGGCTTGAGGGGCTTCGAAGATGGTTACTTCTTCTAGGTTGTGGGCGCATTGGATGAAGTCGTGCCAGAAGGCAGCCATGATGGACTTGCTGTTAAAGGCGCTGGAACTGATGGTGATATTGGTGAGGTCGGCGAAGCTGCCGAAGGCGGCGCTGCCGGTGGTATTGTCGATGATGTTGATGGTGTCCTTCATGGTGGCTCTCGAGTAGTGATTGGTGTTTGGTATGGTGGGATGGGATATGCTTGGCTTAGTTGGTGGATGGTTGTTGTGAGAGAGGATGTTTGGAAGAAGTTGGGAGATGAAAAGCTTGCGGTATTTATGTTGACGGTGAGATAAATTCACAATAGGAAAGATTTCATCTGATTTTCCTGTTTTTTTGGACAATAGTGGCTGTTTTGGGAAATTTTGTTCATTCACTTACTTGTGATTGTCGATTTTGTGCACGTGCCACATTGATGACTGCATGTGAGGTCAAACATGGGAATGACAAGCTGCGCTTATTTCACGCATGAGGTTGTTGAGTAACCTCATTAGGGGCCACCCTATGAGCTCTTTGGCTGTCTCCGTGGTACGAAAAGGTGCTGTGCTAGGGATTGGCATACTAGTGGATCCAAAAGTTTCGTGGCTTTAGAGACGAGATGACACGAGTTGGTGCTGGTATTTAGCGGCCTTCCTTTTCGTCTTCTCCTGCTCCGTAGTGATAGCGACTTTGCTCTTCTCCCGCTCGGCTGTTGTCGCTATGCTCCGCTAGTAGAGGGCAGCGATAGCAATGGCACGTGCGAAGATGAGTAGTGAGGTGGAATTGTCGTTAGTCTTGACAAAAGTGATGATATCTGTGGGTGTGATATCGAATAAGCTCATAATGGTTGGATGGATGTATGTGAGTGGAGCAATTGATTCACTCATGAACGAAGCAGATGAATGATAAGTCGGATATGTGGGCAATTACACTACGATGGAGTGTAGCCGGCTTCACGTGAGGCCGCCCTGTAGGCTTTCAAGCTATCTCCGTGGCGTGACTAGGCCCACAGAAACGACGTGCTCGACAACGCTCGTTAAACATCACTTGTCCAGGAACGCTCGCCTGCTGCCACCTTCTACGACAATGCTGATGTAATTTCCACACTGACGGCAGCAACCTCATCGACAATACCATCTCGATATCGCCTGCTCAATGTCACTCGTCTGAGATCGGCCTCGACAACAGCGTTATTGTACAATCTGCGTCGACGGCAGTGTCGACTGAATTGACAATATAGCGGCAACCTCATCTAACTCATATGACAAAAACCAGGTAATAGAAAAAGCACGGCAGAACGAGGACGAGATCCGGAGCTTAGAGAGACGACTCTACCGTATGGGTAGAGATGTGTCGTTTCCTCGCTACGGTATAAAATTTCTCGATCACCAAAACGACAAACATAATAGGGGTTACATAAAGGATCTTGAACTGCTAAGGAAGCGACTTAACGTAGCAATATCCGAAATCGAGAAGAAGGGCGACGGCGAGGGTCGCACAGGCCCTGCTCCACGGGAGGAACATAAGGGGTTCTTCGCACCGACTAAAAAAGACAAAGTTGTATTAAAAAAGGAAGTAGAAGCACGCCAATTAAAAAGGAAACGGGAGCAACACGGGGACCAGATGAAGAAACGCAGCCCGGATGGGCAAAACCACTCGCCACTTTGCTAAGGATCAGAGCTCTGGTGTAACCTTAGGCCTCTTGGATTGAGAGAGGAGAGGATATGCGTGCTTACCTCACTCGTGAGTCCAGCATGTGAATGCCAAGTCTGACATACTGAAGATTACATTGTGATCAAACACGCCGCCCTGGTTGCTCTGCTGTCGTCTCCGTGGTGCAACAAATTACTATGCTAGGGATTGGTACTCTGGTGTAATCATCAGCCTCTTACTTTGGGAGATGAATTGATACAAGGGATTGATGTATGGATGAATGAAGCACAAGAATGACAAGTGATTCGTGTGCGCAATTAATTCCATCTTCATGTGCTCTCCTGCTAGCTCCTTCTTGTCCGCAATGCAACAGGACACTACGCTAGGGATCAGAAGCCTGCCATCCCATCCTCTGGAGATGTCTCACGAGCCAGACTCCGCTTCAAGGCCATTGAAGCCGCCTTCACCTGCGTCTTCTACTCCGCCGCTCCATCATTGATGGATCACTGTTGGGAAAACATGATGCCTTGGAAGCGTGAGGCTGTCGAATGGGGCTGGCTCAACAGCCACTATTCACTCACTGAGGGCTCACACGTCCATCTCAAGTTGACGCCACATGAAGAAAGCACCGCGCAAGCCCTGTACAGCCCAGTTGCGTCCTGGTACCGCCGCCACAAGCGTGCGACCAAGAAATTCTTTCGACGCAACGGCGGCAACATTGGGAAGCTTAGATCAATTCCCGTCTTGGCTTGCGAGATGTGTTTTTATGAGCTGGCCGGGGCATTACCTCCAAACTACACCACAACAGTGCCACCATGAAGAGCATTCACGCATCCATCGCCGTCCACAATGGCCAGCAGCAGCAGTAACCGCAGCACC
>MWSQ01005684.1:0-72026 GCA_002116395.1 Ramularia endophylla | reverse complement strand
ATATATAGTAGAGAAGATAGGTACGATATAGACGTTTTAATAAATCCTTATATAAAATCGAGTATTACTTTACCTTAAAAGCTACTATACCGGCCTAGACCCTCTACGAGGTTTAAGTAACTACGTACTCTAATTAGCCGGCAAATTAGGCTTTTTAGACCTAGTACGAGTCTATCCCCGAAAGGTATAAGCTTATCCCCGAAACTCGGCGCTATATACGGATTAGGCATTAGTTAAACTATAATATAGATGCCTTAGGCCTTAGAGTCGTTGTTGCTCAAACCGAAGCAAAGAGGGTCTAGTCGCACTAGATAGGCTCTCCGGGTGGCCGCCAGGTTGATCGGATGCATGATCCGCTTAGGCTGGATGGTGTGATCAGGCTTGCAGTTGGGTGCTGGCCTTACGCGGTGCATCGCGCTCCCTCCTTTGCAGCACATTCGCCCTCGAATAAGGACAAGCCGGGATCATCCCAGGACAAGGCAATGCCGTCCGATGCAATCAAAGCAATGAAGGCAAGGAGGAGGAAGAGGAAGAGATGAGGTCGTGAAGGACAACGTGGACCCAGATGAGCTGACTCTTGGCCTTGGCGTGAAACTTGGGCAACTCAATGCGAACTTCACGTCCTCTCCGCAACATCACCCTGCCACGCCCCGATGACTTGCAGTACCGGACCAAAACCGCTCTTGAAACTGAAGCAGATGCAATGCTTCCGTATGCCAATAGGAAAAAGACGGCTTGTATACCTGCAAAGATATGGAATATGATGTGCCGGTTGATGGACCGCATCTGCAGCATCTCAGCGCGTCGGAATCATGACATGAGCAGCAGAGCGGACCACATACCAACGTTGAAACGCCCAGTCGAGCCGGAAAGTAGGCGAAGGGTATACTCCTGCTCATGGATCGAGTGCATGGCTATGTGCGCTGTAGTTGTACGACGTACCGAGATCGTGACTTGCAACTCACTGTCAAGTCTCCTCCCTTTGCGATACTGCAGTATGGTATATAAGCATAGCTTGGATCCATATTTCGGTCAAAGTTCCTTTGTAACAACGCAGCCTTTAGCTCTACTACTTGCAGTCTCTTGACAGGGAGATGGTTATGTCGGCAGACCGAGAGGTCCTGAACCTCCGACGACACCAGGATCGATCCCTATGTCATGACATCTGAGAGGTCTGCCAGCCGGTTGAGCTTTGACGGAGTAATTTTCCAGGTCAGTACTGTGAGACCAAAGTTGACTATTGGCAGAATGTGGTCTCGAGTGATAAGACCATGTTCAGGATGCTGGAAATGAGCAAAGCAGCGTGGCCACAAGAGAGACAAATGAAAGCTTTGATTTCGTTGCATGCTGCCATGCTATATCGCCCCTACTTGAGAGTGGTAGCGCCCGACTTCATAGAGCCAGCACAATTCCGCAGCTTCCTCACCCCTTCTGAACTTGCTGACAGCTGGTGACAACGCACCTCTCTCAACCCCTTGTGCTCCCAAGCTGACACTGCCGTTGACTCTCAACATTAAGCAGAGACCCAGCGTCCTTTGCCCAATCCATCATATCCCTCGCTTTCGGGCAAGAACTGCAGGATTTCATATAGCTTTCCGGGTCCCTGCTCCTTGCGATCGCACCATCTGCCATAAACATCGAAAAAATCTTTCACGACAGCTCCATTGGGGAAGGCTGGATGTGGTGTGAAGAGAAATGGTGCGCGATGTATCGCTCCTTTCAGCGGATTCTTCGCATCACTACGCTGAAAGGGACTGGCTTCTGCCGGACGTGGCTTGCATAGCAAAGCTTTAGTCGCTTTGTCAAGGGTGCTCCACCACTTGCACAAGGGACAGTGGCAAGGGAGGTCAGCAACTCTTGGGCCGGCAGGAAAGATCCATGTTGCCGAAGCACCGTAGTACTCCTTGGAGAAGATCTTGCGAGTTGCGCGATTGACCTGAAGCTGAATTGGGGGTTTGTAGGTCTTCATGTTGAGGTCGCGGGTATTGGTTGGTGGTGGTGCGAAGACGAATGAGTAAATCTCGTCGTAGAGCTCCTGGGGCAGATTGGAGAGTCCCGAGCGCAGTTCATCAACCGTGAAGGGTCGATAGGGTTGATATAGCCTGGGAGCGAGCCTAGTACCCTTCGGAGTGGGATTGTGTTCCATGGCTGAAGTGCCATTCTTTTTGCGACTGTTGCGCTTGCTGGACACTCGGCTGCTTTTGCACATGATTGGAGGGTAGTTGCTGTGAGTGGACGAAATGATGTGGAGTTCTGGGTAGTCTCGACGGCAAGTCCGCCTTCAACGTAGCTGCTGCCGCCGTGGGCAGCAATGCCGCCGCGTGTGACTTGTGAAACTTTGTCTGTATTTGAAGGAGGCCTTGCGGAGATGAGGCTGACTGACAATATGGCAATACCGTCTTGCCAGTGTTAGAGCCGGTGGGATTTGAGTGGTTGTCGGGTGAGAGCGGAATCCGCTGCAGCGACAATCGCACCTGTTGAAAGCAGGGGAAGCGCGAGGTTGTAATCGCGACGACGGTGACGGCGAGGCTGAAGACTACGCCTGACTGAGAAGCGAAGTTCAGAGAGTCCCTGGAGGCGCGCTCCGCGTGCTCCGATCACCTTGACTCAAGAGAGAGCCGGCGGCGACCAGTGTCGAGCGCGGATAGGACATCCAGTGAAAGACAGCAGTCTCGACAGTCCAGGTTCACACCAACAGTCTCGTCAATGTAGAGTGGTTGGTGCGCAGATGTTAGTGTGATGTCCAGGGACTTCAGACGTTAGGTGTTAGGTAGCGAGTGAAGCTGGTACCTCAACAGTGGACCAGATGCTTAAATTTTTCTCTTGAACTCTCTGCCCACTGCTACCAAGGTTTGTCTTAACGACCTTGAAAGTCTTAAAGGATGGCATGTTCGCTCGCGGAATGATGGAAAGAGCCGAACACCCAGTTCATGAAGTGCAATTCATGAAGTGAATAACGTCCACCCAGGCATCGCCCCTGACATGGTCATGCAGCGGAGAGGGACTCACCATGAAAGGAACCTACCACATCAAAGTGGTTCTCGACATATTCTCATTTCATGCAGGTTCTCTTTACTCTAACCTTCAGAGCCATGCTTCAATGCAATTTTTTCATCTCGTAGTGCTGGATCGATGCCTGACTTCGCAGCTTTGGCTTTGGTCAGACGGAAGTCTGATACTACTTCACTCATTCCTTGCCAGAATGACTCACTCGACTTTCGCTTTTGCTCAGTGCTCCTCCAGGAAACTCTTAGGACGAACATAACCAAGTTCTTTCTAAGACTTGACCTCCTCGGCCTTGTGCTTCGGCCGCTCCACAACCTCTCCCTCGGCCGGCAATTTGGCAACACCACCTTTGACGGCCTTACCTTCACCTGCAGCCTTCGCCTTGTTGCTGGTGGAATCCTTGGGAAGCTCCTTGACGTATGGGAGGAACTCGGGCTGACCTGGAATATATTTCCGCAGGGCCTTGGGGACCTCAATGCCGTCTTCGCGCTGATAGTTCTCAAGCACACAGCAGAGAGCACGTTCGGTGGCGCAGAGAGTGGAGTTGAGAGCGTGGACGTATGCCTTCTGGAAGGAGGCGTCTGTCTGCTTCTTTTGGCCAAAACTGTGAGGTTCAAAGTCAGTATTGGTGCAACAAGCTTGTGTTGGGTATAACTCACCGAACCTCGAGCTCCCGCGTCTGGTAATCTGTGCAGTTTGAACATGACACCAACTCCTTGTACTCGCCTTGGTAGGGGAACCACGCCTCGAGGTCGTACTTCTTGCTAGCGGCATTGTTCAGCGCACCTGACACAATGGCCACGACTCGGTAAGGAATCTCAAGCGACTTGTAAAAGTCCTCGCTGGTGTCAATCATGCTGTCGAAATGCTTCCAGCTGTCTTCAGGCTTGCAGAAGACGAACTGCTCGATTTTCTCAAACTGGTGAACACGGAAAATTCCCCAGGCGTCCTTGCCGTGGGAACCGGCCTCTTTTCGGAAACATGTACTGTAGCCGGCGTATTTGATGGGTAGGTCCTTGTCATTCATCCACTCACCCTCGTGCATGGCCGAGATAGGTTGCTCAGAGGTAGCAATCAGGTACTTGTCGCTGGCAGGGTCGTTCTCCTTCTCCGTGACCTTGTAGAGCTCCTCGTCAAATTGCTCAAGCTGCGCAGTCTTTGCCATTGCTTCGCGGAGCATCATAAATGGTGGCTGATTCGGCTTGTAGCCTTTGTTGAAGAGAAATTCCATGCCGTAGTTGATCAAGGCCTGGTTGAGGAAGAAACCATAGCCTGTGAGATGGTAGCCGCGGTGACCCACCAACTTCACACCACGCTCTGGATCGTAGCCATCCAACCGTGAGAGGACTTCGTGGTGAGACAAGCACTCCTTCTTCTCCACCGCAACACCCTCAGGGGCCCAATCGCGAATCTTGGCATTGTTGTCCTCGTTGTCTGATACGGGCACACTCTCGTGCACGTAGTTGCCGATGCTCTTGGCCTTCTTCAGTAGCTCGCGGTACTTGACTGCTGCTGACTCCTCCAATTGCTTCTTCTCGTCTGCGAGAGCGATCTTGTCGGCCATCAGCTGCTTAAATTCCTCAGGATCGCCCTTGCTCTTCTTGTTCTGCTTCATCTTGTCTTGGACAGCATTGAGCTTGGCGCCCATCTCCGTGGCCGCAGCATACTGGGTCTTGCGGTGGTCCTCAAATAGAGCAATCACGTCGTCGACGGCTGATTCTGGTGCGTGGCGGCGGCGCTGTGACTCCTTTATTTTCTCAGGGTTGCCGCCGCGCTCCTTGATAAAGTCGTTGACGTCGAGCATGTTGGCGGAGTTGTTGTATGAGCAGAGGAAGGAGAGCGACTGAGCGAAGAGTTTGTAGCTCTGTGGCTCCTCGTTTGTTGTGAGTCGTTGCTCGACACCGACGTTTATTTGTCGAAGGTGGGATGCTCCTCGTTTAGACTCGTATCGGACCCCTCCTTTTTGCAATGCTGGGGAAATTCAACCTCACTTCCAAGTTGTTCTCTTCTCCCGTCTCCTTTTCTCATCGCCCTTGTGTCAGAGAATCTATCCGCTTTGCTCAGGGACAGTCAAGGTCAAGATCTAGGTATGGGCATACCAGGTTCATCGTTCTGCTTGAGCTTTGGGCGAATTGTCGGGCCCAGTCACGTTCGCTCTTCACCTCATTATTCTCCATCAAGCCTGACATTGCCCAAACATCACACGAGCACAGCATCCCGGAGGAAGAGAGCCAAATCCATCCTCTGGACAGCTCCGTATCACGTTTCGCTGCTTTGAGATCTGGCCATACAGGGGATTTACATTGCATGCCATTGATAGCAGCCAGGATCAGACCTTATGACTTTCTTGGAATTTTCCCCATTGGCTGTACCATTCGTATGCAATCTATATGGTACGCTGGACTCGAGAGGGCCTCCGGTATTCAGGCTCAAGTACCCTAGCTCTAGCGCTCTTCAGCTCTGGAAAGGCTCCAGGGCTGTTGGGGACTACATGTAGTCTGAAGATGCCACTTCGAAGCGGTCACAAATGTGCAAGACTTTCGCCGCCGGGGTAGGCATCGAAGGTCGGTGTGGAAAATGCTTCCAAATGTGGAACTAATGAAG
This sequence comes from Ramularia endophylla, assembly GCA_002116395.1. Taxonomy (NCBI): domain Eukaryota; kingdom Fungi; phylum Ascomycota; class Dothideomycetes; order Mycosphaerellales; family Mycosphaerellaceae; genus Ramularia; species Ramularia endophylla. The sequence continues at coordinate 66,416 of MWSQ01005684.1, read as the reverse complement.
ATCACGTAGCTCATGCAGGGCAAGTGAATGACTACCGCAGCAAGCAGTCGGACACCTCCAAGCGCCATATTCCAATTTCGCTCAAATACACCATTAATATCAACATTGCCGCTCTCGCAGAGTCGTGGTCAGGGTCGTCACTTGGACCGATGCTGACTGAATGGAGAAATGATGCACGTCGAGCAGAGCCGAAGACTCCTGGCTGGAAAGAGGCTCGGTGATGTGGCACTGGTGTAAGTTTTATGTCTTTATACGAGTTTCTCACACTTCCAAATGATGCAAGATGTGCCAGATGCCACTCTTGAGGTCTTCCCATCTCCCCGTGTCTCGAGACACCCGTAAAAGGGAAATGATATGATACCGTCTGTCAACTACTGTTCAATAGTAGTGCTGTTCTTCCCAAGTCTACCTAGTAGACCTGCTGTTAAATCACGAATGTCATATGCGTCAAGTCCCATTCCGCAAGATCCCCAGCTCTACCAACGGTGTGCTCAGACAGGCGGTGAGAGGAGCGGTCAGCGTTGGGGCTGGGCCTTATTGCCATATCCTTTTGACTAGCGCTACACTCTTCATCCAAATCTATGCCAAATGGACATAACTGATACAGAGGCATCAACCACAAGTAGTTCCAGATAGTGGACTGCGTAACTCATATATCCGAGTCTCCTTCCTCCATGATCGTCTGGGCATACAAGCTGCGTCGACCTTTCCCTCTGCGACTGCCATCGGACATGCTCAGGTATCCGGATGATGCTGCTCCTGGCGAGATGAGAGCAGGATCTGCATCACCTTTGAGTTTCTGCTTCTGCTTTTCCTCCCGGTACTGCTTCGCTGTCCGCGGTTTGGGCTGCTTTTTTGTGGGCTTGGCATCCAATCCTAGCAGCGTATAAAGCCATCCATAGGTTGTCCGAACAATAAGACCTCCAGTAAGCCCTACAATAGCTGCGATTCCTAGATAGATGTAGAGAGTCTGAACAGATATCAACACATATTCCAGCTTCACTCTTCTGATGACGACATACCTCAAATTTGGCAATCGCTTTGAAGGGCAATAGCAGGAATGCCAGCAGATAATGACCCAAGTACCCCACCGGCTGCAGGATGAACACCAATGGCTGGGACAAAAGGTACAAGATGTATCCGATCGTGCTGGCGAGCTGCCAAAGGATGATGCCGATCCAATAGCCGATGAAAAACAGGCCGGTGCCAATCCACGACAGGGTGCTGCCGACTTGACCAGCGTCTGCCAGATCTGCCATTGTGTTACTGGGCAATCATCCCGATGGAGTGGAGGCGTAGGGTCTGCTGCTGCCACGGCCCGTTGACATGGCTGTCACAGTGTCGCACGGAGGCACGCGACGATGATCCGCATGTGAAGAGACTCGCACGGGAAGCGGTAAACTTAAATTGGAATATAGTTGCGGAGAGCCCCACCTCCAAAGGTATTCGCAGAACCGATCCCGCAGTTCTCTCGAATGCGTTGAGATGGATCACTACGCCGTCTCTTGTCGTTGTAGATGTGCCTCCGACTCTCCAGACTCTTTCGCTGTGATGAGCTACTCTTAAGTGGGAGTGGACGCGGGAGGTAGCATCGGATCGCTGCGAATCTCAGCCATCTCAGCAATGGGCAACGCCGAGTCCCGCCCACCTGGCGGCGGAGGTGCCTCGCCGGGGACGCCACTGCGGAAGGAATCGCAGGCCTCGCGCGCTGGGAAGAGCGGAGCGGCGACAGCGGAGCACGCCAGCAGCCCCAGCTCCCACTCCAAGGCGAGACACGGCCGACAGCGCTCCAGCACCACTGCCAGCACCACCACCACCGCGAGCTCCGCCAGACACGATTCGAACAGCAGCACTGCCAACAACATCAACAGCCACGCCATGGGCAACGAGGCCAGCGCACCGCGCGCACCATCCCGTGCCGACACGCTCCCGCCCATCACGACCACGACACCCGCAGAGGCAGAACAGACGCCGTCCACCCAGCCGGTGAGCATCCACGCTGTCGCCGCCAGCGATGGCCAGCAGGACCCAGTCCTTTCCCCTGCCTACCATCTGCCGCCCGCCGCGATATACAGCCGACCGCCGCGACTACCCCTGCCAATCGAAGAGGAGGACCACATGCCCGGCTCGCCTATTCTCGCATCTCAGGACACCACCTCACCACTCGACCAGGCTGATCTTGAAAGCGGTATCATACCGCGCAAATCTAGCGTGCTCAGTTCCACCACCGTCGACGATGACGACGACATGGACAATAACGATGCATTTCCGCCTGATGCCTCTCAGTCGCTGCAAGTCAAGGTGCCCACCCGCATGGAGTGGAATGGCCCGGGCGACAAGGTGTTTGTGACGGGCACATTTTGCAACTGGGAGAGGAAGATGAAGCTGCACAGGAACAAAGACAAGGATAAGCAGGGCTTCTCCGCCAATGTCATGTTGCCGTGAGTTATGCTGATGAGAGGCATGTAAAGGAGATATACTGACTATAATTGATTCAAGACCTGGCACGCATCATATCAAATTTCTAGTTGACGGCGAGATGACCACTTCCAATGAACTACCCACAACTGTTGATTGGACCAACATCCTCGTCAATTACGTCGAGATTGTGGCGCCTCTACCTCCCGAGACAGAGGACGAGAAGCAGCCACCCGCACCGGCTGAGCCGATGCCGATACCAGGAGCAACTGTAAACAACGAACCTGGCGACGCTGTGCGACCTCTGCCGTATCGCTCTGCAGACCACCCATCAGGCCCAGACGCCGACCTTGCGTCGACTTTAGAAGACGTAGGACCAAAAGGCGAAAGGGTTCCATCCGTCTCTGCCCCGACTCCCATGCCAGATCCAGCTCAGCAGCAGAAATCAGCCAAGGAACCTGCTGAAACAGTCACTAACGTGCCTAGACCTACATATACACACAAAATTCCCCAGTTTCTTCTCGATCTGGATAATTACAGCAACCCCGAGGATGAGAATTTCCAGCGAGCGCAGAAAGTTGCCAGCACATTGCCACCACCTCCAAGTTTGCCAATGTTCTTGAGCAAAAGCATTCTCAATGGAAATACACCACATAAGGATGATGCTAGTGTGTTGATCATGCCGAACCACACCGTGTTGAATCACTTGGCTACTAGCAGTATCAAAAGTGGTGTTCTCGCTACCAGCGGCACGACGAGATACAAGCGCAAGGTAAGATTCGCCACTGCATGACCCTGTTAACGTTCTTGTACTGACTAACATTTTGCAGTTCCTCACGACAATCATGTACAAGCCTACCTCAGATGCTGGCTGAGCAGCACATTCGCTGGCGATGGCGTTTCGCATTGCCTTCCACAGACCTCCAATCTTCACTCGACAATTCCAAGCGATGAGAATGAGGAACCACGGACACGGATGGACAGCGACTAAAATAACGGCTTTACGACATTTCTACTTGGGCGGCGGCTTCTAGTTTACTCTGCGGGTCGGATGATGGAGGGAGGCTGGGAGCGTTGTTTTTGATTGGTATGTCTCGCGGACCACAGAGAATGATGGGCTTGAGCACCAAACTATAGATGAGAAGAGTGCGCAGGGAACTGCGCACCAGGCACGGTAAGCTGGTGCTTACGAGGGCGAAACTTCAATGAGACCACCTGTCTAGTGCGATCTGATCGAACATGTCTGTCTATATTGTTGTTGTGGTGGCGAATCTTCTGCGTGTCAACCAGACCCGCGTGTCGTCGTTTGTGGTGTACACGCCTGTTGCTCGTACATGCTTGGGCATTTTCCACGCTCCACCCTTAGCGGGCTGAATTTCCCACATTGTGATGATTGATGCGGTGTACATTAGTGCTTCTTTCAGAGCAAAACTTCTGCCTTTGCACATGCTTGAGCCTCCGCCTGCGATTGATGGGTTAGTATATTCAGCATGCATGAATCATTGGCGAGTATTGGGGAGGATTGATGCATACCGTAAGGTCTGATTGATCCCATATCAGCAGTACCCTCCTTGATGTGCCGGTCTGCTTTCCACACCATGGGATTGTCAAAGTAGTTCGGATCCGTATTATGCAAATCATGAGCAGCGTGTGCGAAATCTCCTTTCTTGAGCAACCAAGGCTGAGAACCCTTTTCTCTACTTTGCAGCACAAAATCTTGCTTCACCTCCTTGAATGACCAAGAAGCTGAATCCAAGCGCAGACATTCCACATAGCAGCTCTTTAGCAACGGACACTTTGTGCAAAGACCCTCAACATCCAGGGTCGATATCCGTGGTAGTTCGGCGATCGGTAGATCGTTCTTCGTCTGCGTAACTTCCACGTATGGGGATATCTCCTCGCGTAGCATGGCGAGCAGTGTGCGATCCGAATAGATTCGATTGATCATCCAAAAGACCAGAGTGTTGGAATTAGCATTCGCCGCCCAGACGATCGCATGCTCTGAAGCAGCTCGAGCACGCATGCTGAAGTTGTGCTTCTGATATACTGCCGCTCGTGCTTTCACTAGAGCACCCACGTCATCAAGACTAGACCATTTTGATGCTGTATATTCACCTTTGAGATGCTTATCGAGTTGCTCGTGGAAGACTTCCAGAGCTTCAAGATTCCGATGCCGAGCCAGGTGTGCTCTCGTGACGGTTGGGAAAGGTGTCCAGCGTGGTAGGCCCGCAGCTAGTAAGAGGAACCCACGATCTAGTTTCCAGACATCTTCAAACAGATCCGGGAAGTTTTCTAGCAGATCTGATCCCATGATCGAAGGCATAGCATTGAAAGCGCAGAAGTCCCGGACCAGGGGAAGGAGACTTGCTTCGACTACGTCTCCCTCCTCGCCAAATAGTTGGATATTGCTGGTCTTCTCCCATGACATCTGATCGACGGGACTTTGCATAAAAGTAACTAGGTTCCCGATATTCTGCTTCGTTTTCTGGGCAGTCTGGTTGACCATGTCTCCCAAGTACGGCTCTTGCATGACATACTTGTAGCATGCAGACAACTCGGGCAAAGCAGTGTCGTATTTATGCATTTCATTGGCTGGAAACCCAAAAACTTTCTTCATGAAGCTGAGACCAACTTCTTCGGCATCTGCGTGACTGCTCTTCTGGTTGAGGAGTGCGGTCGCGAGGCCGGGTGTGAACATCATGTTGTGGCGTGTCCCTCCAAAATTCAAAGCGAAAATGCCGTTTTGGTAGCGATTCCTCAAGGTTTTGAGGAAACCATCTGCGTTTATTGCCATGTTTGGAATGTGGCCAAGGAAGGGGATCCAATATGATACTCCTGGAACGGTTTTGACTCCATCTTGGCTGGCAATCTTGGATTCTCCAGAGGATGTGCTGAGGAGTTTTGTTACCAGTAGAATTGTTATGAGTGCCAGTAGAACTGGGACTGTTGGATTCTCGGACAAAAAGCTGGTTTTGTTGAACACTTGATGGATACTTGATTGTAGTCCAGACGAGATGCCTTCGTGGTCATTTGCGCTAATGGCCATCGCTAGAGGCCGTTGGCCGTGCGGCAATGCCAAAATGGGTTCAAGGTGGCAGCAGTTCGAAAGAGAAGCTCTGAGCGGCTATGCGCATGCGAAGTCGAGAAGAATTCGGGAAGATGGTTCAATGTGGTAGGAGAAAGGAGACGTGCAACCAATCCTAGGAGGATGTTCGGAGATGACCGGCAAACAGGAAAGCCATGCTTAGGGTTAGGGCTGGGGTATAGGCCAACCTTGCGTATCTCAAATGCATGAGCAACATGCTGGTCTCAGATGATCATGATCTTTCACAAGGGCTTGAAAGTGAGGCCAAACGTCTTGCACTCTCATTGTGGGGGGTCGCAATGGGCTGAATTCTCCAAAACCCACCTTTCCTTCACGTCTCCAGACTGGTGCATCATCACGACGCGACTTTGCTATGGCATTATCTGTGTGCAAGGGACTTTGTATATATGTATATATGTTTCTGCTCGATCGTCGGTCTAGAAGCCGGATCTGAACATTCAACAGGCGGTTTATGATGACCGCCGAGTCTATTCATCAACGCCTGATGCAGCTCAGCAGTAGCTCGATCATGGCATGACATTTCTGCCTAGCTTCTTCGATACGTGACGCCAACGACGGATCGGCTTCTGCCGCCTCATATACCCAGTGTTTCTCCCTCTCAAGCGCTATCCTCAATGTTGGATCAGGATCCGCAAAACAGGTTCTAGCAGCATCAGCTCGTGTCTGACGTGCTGCAACCCTTAACGCAACCGCAGCGTCGACGTCTGCATCGAGAAGTGGTTGAAGTGCCGGCAAGAAACCCCTATTGAATGCAACTCCAATTGCTTGGTCCACAAAAATATAACCGGGAGCTCCAGGATTTTCGGGACCAGCATCTCTCTCCAGCAATTATTTCACGGCGGCCAGATTTTTGCGGTAGATGGCGCTGCACAAATTTTGTCGGACTGAAGCCGCTCTCTTACCATGGTGAGCGCTGTACCCTTGCCGTTCTTCGCGACATGCCTGTGGATGTCACGTACCAAGATCGTGCTGAGCTGACACCTTATGGCTTCTGCGCCAGGTCTCATCAACTGCCTCGAAACTTGACACTATCCTTAAGTGCTTCCGTGCATTGTTGCGAGACGGTGCCAACGGTCAGGAAGTCATCAATTCATCACACATTAAGTGTTTGCATCATGAGGTAGAACACGATCTCCGCCAAGGCAAAGTCGTGCGGTGTGGTGTGTTCAGCCTCCGAGCCATTGCCCGATATCTAGAGGGCCCTCGAAGTCCTGTCCCGGAATGCCCGTTGAACTTGCCCCGTTGCCTCGGAGTCCATATTGGCAGCCAACGGTGAAGATTGGATGGCTGTATGTGGGGTGAAGAAGACTTCGCGGCTCACTTCTTCCTGAAAACTGTTGTAGTACTTGGTGGTCAGTACGAAGAAGGTTGCGACAAGTGTAGCAGCAGAAATCAACAGAAGGCGCGCAACGGATGGACCCGCCCGGCCGTACCTTAGCGGGGCCAAGCCACCTATATAGCGGATGAACGCGAGCTGATCGCAAGTTTATTTGATTATGCGCTGAGTATAGACATGCCGCTCAATGACCCATTATAATCATTAAGAGCTTATAAAATTAAGCTGTTGAAACAGGTCTGAGTCGTTTATGTTTATTAACAGTTTAAAGACATTAAGTAGCTTAATACGCTTAAGTAGCTTAATTAAACAGGCGGCTTAAAAACGTTTCATCCTATTCTATTACTCTATAGCTTAACATCTATAAGTAGCTAGATCGAACACGCGTCTTAATTTAGATCTATCTTATTACGTTGTTCTATAGGTTAAAGCCGGTAATAAGCATCTATAGTTATACGCTAAATACGGTTTCTTCGGATAACAAATGTTAGCGCTTATAGAGTTTTATCTACTTAAACGCTATTAAGCTACTTAAGTCCGCTTCATCCGTTTATTAACTACTTAATAACATAATACGATTAATAGCTTCTATAGTATATAGGCTAGGGGGTAGGCTCGGTTCCGCTCCGCCCGCCCGGCCGGTAGGTTCTAGTTCTAGTTCTAGTTTATTTAGTTTATTATATGCTATAGAAGTATTCCCGTCGTAAACAATACGAAAACCTATTACTAGCGGTTAGCGCTACGAAGCTAACTTATTAATCGATAAGATAAAGCTTACTTAGTACTAGACGCGCTAACTTTACGAAGTCCTCTACTATTTACTATCTACTATCTACCGTCTACCTTCTACCTTCTACCTTCGATCCCTTTAACCGTATAATTGACCTCCGTAATCGCTATCGGTCTCGTAATCGTAATCGTTCGTTCGTTCGTTATCGGGACCGGAGTCGGGGCTATAAAAAGAAAGATAGTTAGCTCTATAGCTATGTTACGCGGTCGTAATTAAGTATATATATTCTAGAAAGCGGTATTTAAAGGAGTTAAACTAGAAGACCTACGTAAAGTTAGCTATCGTTCTATTACGTAGTATACGAAGTACTTACTATTACTAGGCGGAATAGGTAGCGCTATAGAGCGGATAATGCTATAGACTTATTAGTATAGGTAGCGTAAAGCGGAGCTAGCGGAACATACTAATACTAGAAGGGGCGTCGAAATCGAATATAAAGGGCTATTAAGCGAGTTAGCGAGAGTCTATAAGGAAGCGGTAGAACATACGATAAGAGTAGTACGCTAAATAATAGACGCTAGACGCTAGAAATGCTATCTATAAAGACAGGTTAGCGAAGTTGTTTGCCCGTCGCCGAATTAGACGTACGTAGGAAGTTACTAGATACTACTAAATGTCGGATACTAGATACTAGAATGAAAGCTATAAGCACCGGGGTAGTTAGTAAGCTGTCTTGTTAAGGTATACTACTAGATCAACTTACCTATCGCGCTATATATGTTTGTCGGGATAGAGAATAACCTACGGTCTCGGTAGTTAGTAGGTGTTTAAGTTTAGAGTAAGAGAGATATCGAAGGACTAATATCGACGGATTACCGGGCTTCTACGGCGGGCTACTTTAACTAGAGAACTATAAAGGTTTCTCGTAGATAAGCAACTATAGCCGAGAGACCTTAAGTAATAGGTCGCGAGATCTCTCGATACTAAGCGGAGGAGTAGTAGTAAGGAACGTACCTAGAGACATTAGAGAAGACGGATAGTAAGTCTAGCGAGGGTGTTCGGCCGCGGAGTTCTATAGAGGAAGTTAGTATAAGGATCGCGAAATAGATAGAACATTCTATTGTCTCCGGATACCTTTAGAGGAACTAGATGTCCTAGTCCGCGAACATAACTAGGTCCCTAGCCTAAATACCGGCTACATCCTTTACACGCTCGACTACGCTATTAACTACTACACGGTAGGGAATAGCGTAGACTCTACGACCGCTAATAGCTAGAAGACTAATAACTATATCCTTAGATTCTATACGGCGGATCTAGTAACCTATAAAGGCATCTACGCTAGCTGTTCTATTTACGAGTTCTTCGTAAGTCGGAGTAATCTTAAAGAATATACGCTCCTTACCTAGGGAGGTCTCGTAGGTAAAGATCTAGGTAATACGACTAATAGCTCTACTAGTCGACGATGTAATTACGGTAGATGTATCCTTAACATTATAACGTACGAAGTCTCCGCGACGTACAACTATACGACGCTAAGTACTAGCATCGTCGCTAAACGCTACGCGCTTATACTACTTAACTAGACGCGAGTCGATTAAAAAGGTGTTATCGTTATAGTCCTTCTCTAGGGCGCCTTTAATCTTCTTCTTTAGACGTAGCTAGACCTTGTTTATAGTTACTAGTAGGTTAAGGAAGTCGCGGTAGTAGTCGCGGTTAATACGGTCGCTAACCGAAACGTTACTAAACCCTAGGTAGTCTAAAGGAGAGGCTTTTATGTCGGCCTCTAAGTTACGATTAGCCTTAGACTTAATCTACTTAGATCGCGGCAACACGTCGTTAAAGAGCTTTAGGTAGTCTTTCTAGATCTGCTTTATTAGTCGTATAGCTTTAGGAAAGTCGGGAAAGCTATCCTAAACTAGTAGCCGAAGCGACATATCTAGTAATTACCGGGTAAGGAGATTACGCTCTAGGTTCTAAAAGTTCGTATTATAGATGTCGCTCTTAAAACGGCGATGCTTGTCTTCTCTAACCTATACATTAGCATTACTAGCATTGCCTAATTTAGTAATAGTTGTAGCGTAGTATATTACGACGTAGACATTCGGACGGTTCTAGTCGGAGCGGTACTAGTTCGATGATATAGTTACTCTCGCGGCCTCGGAAGCTAATACTCTAGCTTTAATTGCCTTTACCTTAGCTACTTAGGCTACGGTAGATATAGCCGTCGACGACGTAGATCTAGTTTTAACTAACTAGACGACTTCTAGCATTTCCGAGCCTACGCGCGATGCCGAAGGAGTACTAGTACGGGAGTTAGTTTTCGAAGTAGGCTTCTTTATTAAAGCTAAGGCAGCCGCTTCGTTTAGACCTTAGAAGAGTTTACGAGTAGTAAGTAATTTAGCCTTAAAAGTAGCCCGCTCTATAGCTTATAGAGTGTTTAACATAAGGTAGACATTAGATCGGGCCATCTAGGAGTAGACGCGGGTAATAAGAGATATAGATGAAATAGTAGCCTTATTACCGCTACTAGTTTATTACGCTAGCTAAGTAAGAAGTAGAGCTATGACTTAACGTACCTCGTCGAGGAAGCGTAGATTAATATAATCATCCCTTAGCTACATACGTAGGACTATTAGGATAATAATAGAGGCACGAGCGTACTTAGATAGCGAGTAGCTACTAATATAGTAGAGAGGCGACTAGAGTCTACCCTAGCTAGGAGGAAACGGAAAGTCGCGGAGTGTCTAGGCGTACTAGTTTAACACACTACCTCTCGTATCTTGTCTTAGGATTACATCTAGAAGTAGATTATACGAGAGCTACGTAATTCCGCTAAACTTAGCGTAAGTAGGATTAGTAGGTCGGGTTACGATAACATCTAGCGCTAGAGAAATCTACTAAAGCGGTATAGAGCTAACGTCTATACTAGTGTCTCGAGACAATACGTCCTTACTAGATACTTTGATTCTATTTAGGTAGGCACGGGTACGCTCATTCTCGTAGTAGAAGCGACTATTCTCTAGGATGTCGTAGTCTAAGTCGCCCTTACCCTTAGGATTCTTCGTAGAGATAAGGCATTCTCGGTAGCCTAGTGTCGCGTTCTAGCTCTTTATGCTAGAATTCTCCTACTACTACGGCATATTACTAATATAGAAGGCATTATATATATATACTATAACCTACTCCTCCTTACCGGGGATGTCTAGTAGCTTACTAGTATCGAGGCTACGAAGCATTAGGCTAAAAGCCTAAATGACTACCTCTATGTTACTACCGTATAGACCGAGTATGCTAGGGATGACATTCGTACGACGAGCGCGCTCTTAAAAAGACAGACCTAAGTAGGAAGCGGAGTTAGTCGAGAGTTCGTTAACGAACGGACGAGAGAGGGATAGGGATAGCGACATTAATATACTATAGAGGATAAAGTATATACCTATTAACGAGCGATATATGTTCCGGTACAACCTAAAGCCATCGATGAAGTAGATTAGCGCTAGAGAGACTACTCTAAACATACTACTAGCAAACTTATACTCTAGAATCGTACGACTAAACTATAGGATCTCGAGCTCGGCCCGGATAGTATAGCTCTACTATACTAGACGGACGCGGACGCGGTCGCGGTCGGAAGTAGTACTACTACTACCGCTAATAATACGGCGAATGTACTAAGAGCTACTTCTACTAGGTAGACGGGAAGCGGCTTTCTCTAAATTGCCCTTATTGTCTTTCTTATCGGGCGTCCTACTATAGTACTTATAGTGAACTCGGATTAGCTTTATAAAAGGCTAAGGCGTAACCTAGCTCGGGGTAAGGAAGACATTACGGTCCTCTATAATAAAGACCTTGTTTATATTATCCGATAGTATATCGAGCATAGCTCTATACCTATCTTCTAGCTTGACTCTAGGACGTAGTTCCTAGACTTAGACCGATACTATACTAAGTAGTAGGTGCCTCGCTAAGTCTAGACCGTAAGGTAGCCTATTAAGCACGGATTAAGGTAACTGATTAGTAATAGAGCGGTAGTCTTAACCGACGTTAAGTATACGGCCTATATAGCCGATAGGATAGAGTTAATATTAGTAATCAGCTTTATAGCATCTATAGCTAACAAAGTCGGAAGGGAAGATTAGGCCTCTAGCGCTACCCTTAAACTCCGACTAATCTACTATCTTAACACTCGAGGTAGTAGTATTACGACGAGGAGGTTCTAGAGTAGTCGAAGATCTAGTAGTAGTCGATCTTCGGTATAAGCTAAAGCTATCGATAAGGTATCTAGGCGCGTCGGTAGAGGATAAGGCGGCGGAGGGCGGCGCTATCCTAGAAGCTAGAGTTCTACCCGGATACCTCGCGAACTTTCTAGATATTAAGCGGATAGAAGCTGTCTATACTAGTACCTCCTAAAGCTTAACTAGTATGTCGATAAACTTACCGAATCCCTAGTACACCTTAGACTCTCTATCTAAAGATTTCGCGCTAAGTAGAGATAATACGATTATACGACTAAACAGTAACTTAGGGTTAAAGAAGTATATGTCTTCGGCCGTAGCCGTAGGTTTAGGAGCATCCTTCGCGCTAGCAGCGTGTGTTAGTAAGCGCGGCTCTATTAATACGACATTTTAGCGTCGAAGCTTAAGTATTAGAAGAAACTTCTTAACGTTGTCCTTAATCGTGTCGACGGTCTTTAGTAAACTCTTTACGATCTCCTTATTTAGTAGACTCGAATTTAGAACTTTACTAAGGGAAGCGAAGCTTACGCGGGATGTACTATCTTAAATCATCTAAAGACCTATCTTAATCTCGGTTAGAGGTAGGTAACCTTCGCTAGTTGTTATGCCTAGGATAGGCTCTAAGCGATCGGGACCGAGCGTTCCTAGCGTAGGTAGAGGAAGTATTGTCGCCGTAGGCGGAGCGGGAGTTATAGGTAGCGGTACGGGTACGGGTACATCCTCTATCTCGGTATCGCTACTAGTAGCGGTAGTAGTAGTAGCGGTAGTAGCCTTAGTAGCCTTAATAGTAGCCTTAGTAGTAGTAGCCTATACTTTAGCCTTATCCTAGGCATCGGCCTTATCGTCTTCCTAGACAGGATCTATATCGTTAGGCTTAGGACGCTTATTATAGTCGGCTAGCTAAATAGCTTTAATCGCGCTCTAAAGTCCTAAGTCTACGAGCGCCTCGGTCTCCGCGTTACGCTCGTCGTCGTTGTTCTAGAGATTAAGCAATTAGCGGGAGAGTACATCGGTATCGAGCTCGCCGTTTAACATAAAGTCGTCTAGATCTACGCCGGTACTAAAGTCGCTAGGTCCCGCGCCTAGAGTACTAGGATAGGTATCGTTACCGTAGTCGGCATTATTAGAGCGTACGTAGATAGATCCTACTACTAGTATAGCTATAGGCCTAGTAATAGGGACAAGCCGCTACGATTCCTTTAAGCCCTTAAGTTTCTAAATTTTAGAACCTATGTTAAAGTAGACTATATATAGTTAGCGACGATAACGGTAACGGCGTCGAGTTCGGCTAGTAAAGTTACCGGCTACGTAGTATAGTACGGTTAGCGAAGATGTAGTACGCGCGATATGCTATTTCTTTATTAGTAATATAAGAGCGAGGTAGCGGCCGCGGCGACGAGCATAATATATAATTACTACGGCGTACTCCGGTAAGTAGTTATCGGTAGAGCGGTACGGTACGGTACGGCGATACGGATGTAGTATTATAGTAATACGTACGGTTATAATGTAAAGAGGTTAGAAAGATAGCTAGCTAGTAGAAGGCGCTAGACGAGATGAAATCGCGCTAGTAAGACGCGCGAGATTTAGTAAGGTGAATTCGTTTGTTGATTACTAGCTAACCTATTTTTTTTTTCTATCGTAGGATTTTATATAATAGGGTATTTTTTATAGTAAGATTCTATATACCGGACGACTCTACTCCCGACGAATTACACGAGCCCTATAGGCCGATTCTAATAACCTTAGACACGTAATATTAGATGCTCCTTATAACACCGGACGATTCCTATATTACGACTCTACACTATATAACAGGCCGATCCCTTCCTACGATCCTATATATATACTATAGTCTAATAGACTCCTATTTATACGATAAGCTAATCCTTCCTCTAACGATTACTCGACGATACTCCCTTAAAAGGATTCTTTATACTACTAGTAGGACGATTACCTTCTAGCGATTTATAATAAGTCCCCGTTCCTACCCTATATAATATAACGAGGTTATACGAGGCTAATGCCTACGGCTTCCTACTACTACTATTAGTAGGCCTTCTATACTTCCCGATCTCCTCTTATAGCTTTCCCGCTTACCTCCGCTACTGATTCTATCTATAAACTACGTACGACATTAATAATCGTAGACATCCTAAAGCGTAGACCGTTAAAGTATAAACATTCGAAACGTAACAGTTAAAGCGACGTGAATAATTAAAGTATCGCTCGGTTAGGAGCGGTATAATAAACATATACTATAAAACTATATATAACTCTACGCCGTGTTCGGTTAGGAACATAGCGATAGGATTTAATACTATAAAGCTAAAGCGGTACTCGGTTAGGAGTACCGTAATAGATTACTACTATTATAAAACCTTAACGTTATGCTCGACTAATCGAGTACTACGATAGGTAGGCTAAATTAACGTTCTCTAGATTACGTTAGCTATCGAGACTAGTTATACTAGTATAACACTAGTTATGTAGTATAATGTCCTACGTCCTATACCGATAACGGCTATATAAGCTAGAATAGATCTTAGTCGTAGGCGTAGAGAATTAGGTAGATAATGTTGTCGTATAGCTAATAGATAGCTTTACTCTTTACGGGAGCTAGGTACGGCTCTACGCTATTAGCTCGAACCTATATAGAGTACTCGCTAACGATGTCGCGAAATATAAGAGGTCTTAAAAAGAAGGTAGGATTAATAGTATCGCTAGTTATAGGATACTAGTCTACTACTATTAGGCTTTCACCGATAGGGAGACTTAGACTAACTTGCCTACCTAATGCTAGTATACGGCGGATAACTACTTTCGATTATGTTAGCAAAGGATCTTGACCGTTTCGATCCCCGGTACCGTAACCTAAGGATCTCGATGTTTTATACGGAATGTCCGGATGCTAGTATACGTATCTGATTTGCGGTATAGGCTAGCTCGTGATTACTAGGGTTAGACCCGCCTAGGGACGCCGATAGTCTTTAAGGTTACCTAGCTATATTAGTGTTTAGCGTCACGCTATAACGCTAACGTAGGATGTTTATACTATTAGTCGCGTTTATAGTTAGTCGCGCTTACACCGGATTACCTAGAAATTCGTCTATTGTCTGTCGAGCCTCGTAGTTATAGCTAGAGGCTAGAACTTAGGTAAGATGTTCGTCCTAGCTTACGGAAAGTCCGGATGCTAACTATAGTTCTACGAACTTTAGGAAAACCACAGAGCTATAAACTACTAGTATATAGTAGTAAAGAGATTTCGAACTATAACCGTATGCTTTGTTACGACTAGATAGCCTAGCCGTCTATATTTAGGGCCCTCTAAGTTCGCTTAGAGGGAGTAGGGATGTGCCCTCTCTATCAACTAGTATAGTCTATCTCTAACTTCTCTACCTTTAGGTTCTCCTAGTTGTTAAGGTTAATTCCCCCTAAAGTAGTTAATGGTTTTAAACGTTCGTTACAGAGTATATTAGTCTACTACCTTATAGCCTAACCTTCGCGGGTTATACCTCCTTTAATAGAGGAGGCTATAAGGTACGACTTTTGCCTATATCGTTAACGTTTTATATACTAAAGGGATAGAGAGTATACGAAGAAGATAAAGAAGATAGTTAGTCGTAGGGTTACTTTTAGGCTTCGTAGGCTAGCACTAGTAGTATATAGAATATCTAGACTCTAGCTATTACCTATACTATTCGTAAGTCGTCTAGTGTATCCTTTTCTATTATATACTAATAGGTATCTTTCTCGGACTTCTTAACTATGTCCTATATCCTATGTCCTATCTCCGTACTATCTCCGGCACTAGTACTAGCGCCGGTAGACCTAGGTAGTTACTCTAACATAGTACATCGTATTGAAATCGTAGTATCTAGAAGTGCTTACGTGTTAAGTATTAGAGTTTAGAAGGCGTATTAACGGTAGCGCTAGTATGTTAGTGTGTTTTAGTAGCTAACTAGCTAACGAGAAGTTTCGCGCCCGAGATAAGTTACGGCGTTAGCTATATTCGATGTTAAGCTATACCTAGTATAAGGTACCTTACTAATGTTCTTCCGAGATTATTCATTTATTTATCCGTTTATCTGTTCGTTCGTATATCTTCGTCGACATCAAAAAGTACGCTACTCTAAATTCCTCTAATGCTTAGATTCCTCTAATACTTAACGACGCCGGCCGTTAACTCTAGTACTACTTATAGGTGTACTATAAGTTACTCCGCTAACTGCTAATAGAAGTCAGTTATGAATAATAAGGGACGGCGTATAGGACTTACGCATCTATTAACTTCGGCTTATATTTTAACTACGACTAATAGTCTCCTAACTCCGGCCTAAAGTGTCCTATATATTATCCTAGTATTAGCTCTACCGTTGTTGCTAGCTATATTATAGACGTTGCTAGCTACGTAAGAGGTCTTTAAGTTCCTAGTCGTTACGATCATCTTAGTTCTCTATATCTCGGTCGGGATCATCTTAATCTTCTATATCTTCGTCCCGATTGTTACGGTCTTACTTATTATACTTATAGCGGAGGTCTTAGTTAAGGTCTTAATCTTCTTCCTACTCGGAATAATCGTCGAACTCTTAGGATTAGTATCTAGGTTGTCGGTTTATTCTAAAAGCTAGCGGTAGAGGAGGAGGAGGTCTTCTCTACTAGCTACTATACTAGCGATCTATACTACGAGAGCGAGTATTTAAAGGCTAATAAAGCATACGCTAGTGCTAGTCTCGAAGCTATAGCTAGAGGATAGGAGGATAGGAAGGAGTAGATAGCAATACTAGGTCGATGGTTTGCCCGTTTAGATCTATAGGTTATATTAGTAGCAAGATTATTCATTCGTAGGTATTATATAGTAATCGTTAGGTATTTTGCCCGTAGGCCTTCCCCGTAGGGGCATCCCCGTAGGGGCATCTCTCTTATTAGAGGCATAAAGCCTTAGCAACACGTACGACTAAAAAAAGGTATACTAACGAGGACTAGAAAGTAGCTCGCTCTCTATAGCGGTAGCTCGCTTCTACTTCTTACTCGGAGGAGTAACGATAGTGCCTATACGACTATAAACGCTAGTATCGGGCTCCTATATTAATGTTAGTATATTTAATAGTATAACACAGTATACAAAAGTATAAGGTAAGGTAAAGGTAAAGGTAAAGGTACTAACTTTGCTCGGATTAGGCGGAGTATCGCCTTTATCCTCGGCCTCGAGGAACTCGTCTCGGTCTATATTCTTAAAGGCGTCTAGGAGGCTATATAGATACATATACATTAGTATAGAACAGTATAGAAAGGTATAAAGATAAAGACTTACGGTATAGCCTTATAGGTAGCGAGGAGGACGTCTCGGGCGTTCTTGTCCTTACTACCGTTCGCATTATAGGCCGTAATATATACGGCTATTTCGGCCGCGAGATTCGTGTACAATTCTATATATACTAATTAGTATACAGCTAATTGTTTCTAGATCGAACAGGAGAAAGGATATAGTACTTACGTTTATAGTAGAAAACTACTAGCCCGTCCGGGTCGTCCGAGATCGAGGTCTCGAGATTTACTACTCCTTATAAGGTTGTCTATATATATATAATTAGCTATTCCGTTCTACGACAAGCTATTAATAGCTATTACTATAGCTATTACTTACCTAGATAGCGAGGAAGTTAGCGGTAGAGAACTTCTTCGCGAAGAACTCTTTAATGCCCGCTCGAGAGGTAGTTATAAGTAGAGGGTCGCTCGCTAATACGGCCCTATACTACTTCTATACACACATCTATTAGCATATACTCTTAAATAAACGAATCGTAAAGTAAAAGCGTCTATAAAGTCTAGTCTCTAATCTAGAAAACAGCTAGTCTCTAATCCGGAAAGTAGCGAGTCTCTAACCTAGAAAATGGCTACCTAGTAGTCTCGATGTGCTAAAAACCGTTTCCTCTAGTCTAGCCGTTGTAGATTTTAGTGCTTTTGTCCGAATTCTAATAGTCGTTTACTAGTAGCGCCATTTATAGCTAATTGCTAAGCACTATTAAATCTAAAAAGTAGTAGGAGTTCGGTAGTCGTAAGCCTATTAATCGCATTATTATTAAGGTAGCTTTAATTATGCGATTAGCGGCGATCCGAACAAACTAAAGTGTTAATATATTATATATAGAGTTTATAGCGCTATTAGTAAGGTACACTAAAGATCTTAAATTCGTAGATACTCGATGTCGTTACTACCTTAGAGAGAAGTTCGTAGATCCGTAATACTATTGTTCTATCGGAGCATATAAGTTATAGATCGTAGATAAAAATGATAATGTTAGAAATCGTAATCGCTAACGTAGCTAGTAGTTCCGAGACTTTAGAGCTATAGTTAGAGTTACTATTAGCGTAATGTAGCAAATAAACCAAGACGAGATTTAGAGATCGTAGAGTATAATGTTCCTATTAGATCAAAAGATAAACTTCTAGTAGCCTAGCTGATCGAATGACCTAAAATAAGGAGTTCTAGTAGCCTAACTAATCGACCGAGTGATCTAAAATAAGGAGTTCTAGTAGCCTAACTAATCGACCGAGTGATCTAGAAGAATTTCGGATTGCTAGTCAACTCGCTAACTAAATCTAGAGCAAAAGGATAGCTAGGTAGAGGGCAAAAAAGGAGTAAGGGGTTAGTAGGGGGTAAAAAGATATACGTACTTCTATCTTTTTAAGCGTATTATTCTACGCATTTTTGACGAACTATATAGCGTAGTTTCTTAAGAAAATGTAAACCCTACTATCCTTGTTAGTAACATCCTCCTTATAAATCGCTAAAATTACTCTACCTTTACGAAAATAACTAGTAATAAGAAGGGATTCCTAAGCTATATTCCGCCGTAAAGTACGAAATTTAGCATCCTCTATAGAAACAGCAGTTTGTTTAGTAGGTATAGAGGTAGCTTTCGATTTACGTTTACGAGTCGAAGGGACCGGGTTCGAACGGAGCTAGGAGAGTTATTGTTACGGCTATGTCGAAAGAATTAGTATAATTCAATTAAACAGAACTATTATAACTACTACTACGCTAGATATTCGAATGTTAAAGGAGGTAAAAGACGTAGTATATATATATTATAAAGTAGAGTTACTAGGGAATTACCGTAAAGTAAGTAGTTTAGGAGCGGTTTAGGAGTAATTTAGAGGACTAGTTAGGTGTGATTTAGGAGATATATACGATTTTATACCTAAAAAGCATGCTTTCGCCTATTCCTATCTATTCGATACATCCTAAGTACTATATATCTATATACTAGATGCTACACTATAGACACTAATAGAATAGAGTAATAAAGAGATGGTTTTAGGAGATTTATACGATTTTATACCTAAATCGAGCGGTTTTACCTAGCCTAACAAGAATGATGCTCTAGTATATAGTATAAGATATAAGAAAGCGGAGCTATAGGTTTAAATATATAGGGAAGCGAACTAGGTATATAGGCAGCCGATAGATAGATAGATAGATAGATGAATCTTTCTTAGACATCGGACCTCCTCTTTTATAGATAAGGTATTAGACTTCCTCTTTCTTAGACATTAGATAAGTATAGAAAGATATATATAGTAGCGTCCCGGAGGTTCTCCGGGAGACGGGAGAGGTCCTTATTAACATTATTAATAATGTTAGTCTCGCCCTTAGAGTCCGAAGCCGACATATTAGAGGAGTAGGCGCCGGAGGCGAAAAAAGGCGAAAAATTGATTAAAAAAGGGGTATTTAAAGAGACACTTTATACGCGTAAAAAGAGGGAATTTTTAGTAAATATCTACGCGTAAAATAGGAGGCTATAGAACTATACTATATACAAAGCTACTAGAAACATAAAGTCTAATACTAAGGACCTACCTTAAACCTAAAACTTATATTATAGCGTAACGCTCTTTATACCGCCTATAATTGTCTAAACGCTATTTATCTACTTATAACAGATAAGCTGCTTATACTTCTTAGCGCTTAAAAAAATATCCCGTTTAATGTTCTTAATCTAAAGAACCTCTAATAGATCTGTTTCATGTGATGAAAGGTATTAGCGCTTATAGATCACAGCGGCTTACACCAATAAGCTAACGATACTCGATTCAAACGTGATCTGCGGTTTTATACCTTCAATCAGTTACACTCTATCAGCGCTGACAAATTTAACCCGCGCATTAGTGGATAAAGAATTCTTCCGCTTATTTGTCTCAGCGCTTACACAATCAAGCGGCCTACGTTGTTACGTAGAGGAATCACCAATCAAACATCTAATACTGTGTTCAGCCGCTACAAGTTCCCCTAGGCCCTCGCTAAGGTACCTCGGCGTGGCAGGCTCGCTTTCGGTCTCAGTCTGACTCCTGACTTCACCTCATCAACACTGCACGTTCCAAGATCTGATGATCTCTTGTGAGCGAGCTGCCATAGTAGTACTCCGTATTTCATTGAGCTCTGCAAACTACTCGCCAGAGCTCTCACCGGACGATGTTGCCACCGCCGACATGCATACCGTGGCCGGGTCAGTTTCGAAGGACGCAGCCAAGATTGTTGACTAGTGAAAAGGTTTACAACAACATTGGCGCCAACGTCTAGGCGGGATCGCGTGTGGCAAGATCCATGCCGCAACGTGGATGAAGTGCGGAGGTCCCATGGGCAACGTCTTGGGTCAAGGTCGCCTTATCCTTAAAGATGGTTCTTTCCGTCAGCAGCTTGTTCTGCACAAGAAGCAACGACCACGTCCAGGGAGGTTCGTCCCCCATATTGAAAAGCAACTCGCTTTGTGGCTGAGCATGCAAGAATGTATGAACGCTATCCAATGGGTCATGCCGAGCCTACCAAGCGTGCCATTCTGAGTCGAGCCCGCCGACGAGTCGCCTACTTTGAAGAGCAAGCATCTCCACTTTGAACCACGATCATTGACTTTCGATATCACACACTATCGCCGCTTGCAGTATAGAGGCTTGTTTCTCGGGCATTGGCGTTCTTGATCGTGTGGAGTGACATGCACCTACGATCAGCATGGGCCAACGGAGATGCCGATTGAGCGGCTTGCCTCCATAAATGTGGAGCCCCATGGGACAACGAGAATGCCTCGTGACTATGGAGTCCCGAAGGGTACGCGGGGAGGCTAATGCTGTTTGTTGGTAAGTTTGTCGCGAAAGCATATAAGAAGTTTCCTCATCGCCACGTTTTGGGATGACCTTGTCGATCCATTCATCACTTTGCACGATTTCTCCATCATGGACGAGAAGTTTACCACCGGCTTGGAGGAGATCCGAAAAGGCTCCGTGGTTGCATCTATCAATCTGAACAAGAACCTAGATGCGAAGTGAGTGAGCCTTCTCATATCAAGAGACCGCATGACGACTGACAGCTTTTCAGAGTAGCGAATCCTCTAGCAGATGTCCCCTACAATGATCTTATGGCAGATGTCGAGACCTTCGCGCAAAATAAAGGTTTGCAAGGCGAACTCGACCTCCTCAAGAAAGGTGCCCTCGTCGCACGGGATCCCACCAACTTCGAGAGCATTGGGATCCTCTCTCGCGAAGAGAAAGATGCTCTTCAGTTCGAGATTGACCACAAATGGAACCACCCTTGGGCTCTCTATTTCACCATTGTGGTCTGTTCTATCGGAGCAGCAGTACAAGGATGGGATCAGACAGGTTCCAACGGAGCCAATTTGTCCTTTCCTCTAGAGTTTGGCATTGGCAATGGCGAGACACCAGGTGCTCCCAACCACATCCGTGATCAATGGCTTGTCGGTTTGGTAAATGCTGGTCCATATATCGGTGCTTCTTTCCTCGGATGCTGGTTGGGTGACCCCATCAACACATACTTGGGCCGCCGTGGAACGATCTTCGTCTCTGGTGTCTTCTGTCTTCTTACTCCAATCGGTGGTGCTCTGAGCCAGACTTGGGAGCAGCTCTTCATCACTCGTCTTCTTATGGGAATCGGCATGGGGTTGAAGGGATCTTCTGTCCCGGTCTTTGCCGCTGAGAACTCTCCAGCCAGAATCCGTGGAGCGCTCGTGATGTCCTGGCAGATGTGGACAGCTTTTGGGATTTTTCTCGGATTTTGCGCCAACCTTGCCGTTTACGATGTGGGAGCTATTGCTTGGAGACTTCAAATTGGGTCTGCGTTCATTCCGGCAGTTCCCCTCACCAGTGAGTGGTAAAGTAGACTCGTTTGAGCGTTCGCTAATGATTGTCAGTCGGTATCTACTTCTGTCCAGAGTCTCCAAGATGGCTGATGAAGAAGAATCGTTACCAGCAGGCATACAAGTCTCTGCTGAAGCTTCGCCACCACCCTCTCCAGGCCGCTCGTGACATCTACTATATCCACTGCCAACTCGAGCTCGAAGCCCAGATCGTCGGAAAGAACAACTACGTGACCCGTTTCGGTCAGTTATTTACCATTCCCCGTGTTCGTCGCGCAACTCTGGCCAGCTTCGTCGTCATGATCGCTCAGCAAATGTGCGGTATCAACATCATCGCCTTCTACTCCTCGACAGTCTTCGTCAAAGCTGGCGCTTCGGCAAAGAACGCACTCATTGGTGAGTCTCAATGCTATGTAATGATAATGCATTCTAATTAACAAATTCCCTAGCATCCTTCGGTTTCGGTCTTGTCAATTTCGTCTTCGCATTCCCAGCAATCTGGACAATCGACACCTTCGGCCGCCGTGCTCTCCTCCTATTCACCTTCCCAAACATGGCTTGGACTCTCCTCGCCGCGGGTCTCTCATTCCTCATCCCAACTTCCAGCCCCGCTCATCTCGGACTGATCGCGACTTTCATCTACCTCTTTGCGGCATTCTACTCTCCAGGTGAAGGTCCCGTACCATTCACCTACAGTGCCGAAGTTTTTCCGCTTTCGCACCGGGAGGTAGGTATGGGCTGGGCCGTCGCGACCTGCTTCTTCTGGTCTTCCGTTCTGTCGATTACATTCCCGGCTGTCTTGGCTGCTTTTGGCGAAGTCGGTGCGTTCGGATTGTATGCTGGATTGAATGTTGCAGCGTTCATTATGATCTTCTTATTCATGCCGGAGACTAAGCAGAGGACGCTTGAAGAACTGGATCAGGTCTTTGCTGTTCCGGGGAGGACATTCATCCGTTACCAGACTACTAAGGCCCTGCCATGGTGGTTCCAGAGATGGGTGCTGTTTAACAAATCTGCGAAGTAAGTCTTGCCGTCCATGTCATGGTTCTGGACAACCACTGACTTAATGACAGGCTCGAACCACTCTATCACTTCGACCAGCATCTGCAGGTCTCTCCAAACGAGAAAACCGGTAGTGTTAGCGAGTAGCGTACTGGAGGAAGTATCATAGCGGAACATAGCATCGCAAAGGAACAATCATGAGTGATCATTGGATCAGATTTTCGACCAAGGCATTGCCACAGGAGCTCTAGATCCCACTTACCGCTCTCCACTTCATTTTCCTGCAATGAAAGCCTCATGCAACTTCTTCTGCCTCTCCCACTCCTTCCTCAGCTTTTTGCCCTTACTCTTCGCCACCTCCTTCCCCTCAGCATCCTTCAACGGCATACCCTCCTCATCCCACTCACTGTACTCACTAGTCCTAAACATTTCCAAATGGCTCAATTTTCCCTTTTCCAGCTTTGCCTTCTCAGCTTCCTCCGCATCGGCCTTAGCTTTCGCCTTCGCAGCTGCTTTACTTGCTGCAAGACCTTCTCGATCTCGGCGCTCTTCTTTGAGAGATGCCGACAAGGGTCGCACCAAGGCGTGTTTTTGATCGCGGTCTTCGAGGTAGATTTCGAGATTCCAGAGGACGGTGTCGCGAACGTGGTCGCAGGCTGCTAGGTATCTGGGGTGGGAGTTAGCAACGTTTTCGGTAGCATCCGAGATCATAGCATAGTGTACACGCTCCACGGTTCTCAGATTAGTACCCTCACGGAGAGGCAGCCATGTACTTACTCTTTCGGAGATGCTCCCTTTTTATGCAAATCCAGAATGGTCCGACAGAAATCTGCGTAAGCGCCAGCATAAGGTTGCTTCTCATCATAAAAGTTGTCCTTTTCGTCCATTCTCCCCAAGGCAACAAGGTCAATCTCCCCTGCCTTAGCCATCACGCGGACCTTATCTCTCAGCTGAGAAAGTGGCTCAACGAAAGCTTTCGCTTCCTCTGGGATATCGACGCCTGACCAGCCCATTTGTCCTTCGACGTTGTAATCCGCATCAAGACCAAACATCACCAAAACCTTTGTCAGCCACTCTCCAATGGCGATCGATGTTTGATCTGATACTGATGTGGAGACGTTGTAGGCGTTGATCAGCTCGCTAATGATACGCATTGCGGCCGGTGTATCGAAGGAATCACAGAGCGCATCGTGAAATTTGACTTTTGACGACTCCAACAATTGGTCCAGTTCGCTGCCAGCACTGCTATCGCCGTTCACGTCCATCCCAGATTGATGTGCCTGCAAGTCACGGACCTTGATGAAGAAGTTGTTGATTTTCTCCTCCCAGGAGTTGCTGGCCTTGACAAGATCTGGTGTGATTTCAAGACCTTCTTTCCAAGCACCGAGAAGGAAAACGATGCGTAATGATCGCGAATTCCAGTCTCCTTTCGCGAGCGCTTCTTTGATGGTTGTAAAGTTCTTCAAGCTTTTGCTCATTTTGCTTCCTTGAATGCTGAGATGTCCCATATGAAGAAAATAGTTCACCCATTGCTCGCTATCCGCACCGCAGTCATGCCAGTATGCTTCTGACTGTGCCAATTCGTTGTCGTGATGTGGGAACGCCAAGTCAATACCACCTGAATGTATGTCGAACTGCTTGCCAAGGACGTCGCTCGCCATTGCACTGCACTCAATATGCCATCCCGGTCGACCCGGACCCCACGGCGAGTCCCAGCTTGGCTCACCTGGTTTTGAAGCTTTCCACAATGCGAAATCTGCACCCGACTTCTTGAACCCGGTCTTCTTGGCTGAAAGTGATCCCTCGCCATCTGCTTGCAAATCTTTATCGTTGCGATTCCATGGCTCTAATCTTGCGTAGTGACCTCCCGAGCTTTCCCATGCAGTAGTGTCATAGTAGACGGAGCCTTCATTCTCATATGCGAACTTGTTATCTTGGATCTGCTTGACGAAGCTGACGATCTGAGGGCCGTATTCAGTCACGCGTGTAAGTTTATTAGGATAGCGGACATTG
The DNA here is from genome assembly GCA_002116395.1 of Ramularia endophylla. Classification (NCBI taxonomy): domain Eukaryota; kingdom Fungi; phylum Ascomycota; class Dothideomycetes; order Mycosphaerellales; family Mycosphaerellaceae; genus Ramularia; species Ramularia endophylla. The sequence goes on along the minus strand of MWSQ01005684.1, from coordinate 41,425 downwards.
AGATCCTTCATGTCCTTGAAAAAGCGTTGCTCGTACTCTTTGGTGAGTTTGGTGAAGATGGCATGGTCGTCGCCCTGAACGGTCGTGGAGTAGAGAGAGTCGATATATGGGAGAAGCACGCCGGATGCCTTGGCGGCGAATGGCTCAAGAGTATTTTCGGTCAGAAGGAGGGCCTCATTGGCGGAAGAAGCAGTCTTGAGGTGCATCTTCACCTTGGCTTCCTTGTCGCCAGGTGGAGAGCCATCATTGGCCACACTCTTCCCCTGCAAAACATGTCCATATGCTTTTTGCGAGGCGTCCACATATGTCTCTGGTGTGACGTCCTCCCCAAGCAATGCCAGATTCTTCTTCAAATATGCGGTGAATGCGTCCTTTGTGGTTTTCCGTACCTCTTCATCCGCTTCTTTGTGCTTTGCCAAGAACTGGGCTAGAAGATGCTGCTGGCGCGCAGCAAGGATGATTTTGTCGTCGACGTCGGTGATGTTCATGACAAAATTGACATCAAACTTGAAGTGATCCGTCATGATACGCCGAATGATATCCTGCGAGACATAGTTGCGTGCATGGCCCAGATGTGCATCGTCGTAGACAGTCGGTCCGCAGGCATACCAGCCAACCTTCTTGCCCTCACGCGGGACGAATGGGGTCTTGGAGCGGGTGAGGGAGTTGTAGATGGTCAATGGCGGAAGTTTATCCTGCTGGGCGGAGCGGACTGGAGCCGTCCATTTCGGCTGCTGGACGGCGGTGGTCGCCATGGTGCGACGCGTGATGTGGATGTTGACAGTGAGTCTGAGGAGTCGTTTAAGGCATCGGGCGTGCATCAATGTCTTGAGAGCAATAATGAAAAATGCAACTTGTTCTTGTCGTTTGTTCTTTCCGTGACTCAATTGAAGGACGCGAAAGGAAGCGACGCGGATCTCCGTCGATCTCGGATCCCGGAACGACGGGCCGTCGCCAGGAACGCGGGGGAACAGCGATGGCGGGGCAACATTTCTTCGCCTCCTTCCATTTCTTTTACATGCAAGTCGATCGTACACAGTACACAGATGATGTAGATGCGCTTCGTCTGGAGAACAGTGGCTGCTGCTGCTCATGTCATTGTTGACAACTTGGTATTGCGTCTTTACAAAAACCAAAGCGCAGAAAGCATTCTCCGCTTGTAGGAAGGTATGTACCTCCCCAATGCTCCTTCTTCTTTCGGCCTCCCACGCCTTTGCCTCGACGTACACTTTCTACCAGTACGTCGCATGTCATTCCATCTTCACGACATCGTCGACGGGTCATCTACTATTAGACCAGGTCGACTGCATCAGCATCTGCCAGAATGGCCGACGGCCCTCAGACCAAGCGGCAGCGGTAAGTCGTGCGTACATGCGCACATGAAATGCGACTGACGTTTCCAAGCTTCGACTGCAAGACAATCTCCATAACTGTCGGAGAAGACCTGAGAAGAACATTCTACATCCATGAGGATACCATCAATGCTTCCTCGGCGTTCTTCAAGGCTGCTCTCGACAAGAAATGGAAAGAAGGACAGTCGCGTCACATTGAACTTCCTGATGATGACGCTGAAGTCTTCTCTGAATACGCACATTGGCTCTACTATGGCACAGTGAAATCAGCAGGCCTATCCATGGAGGCAGCAGGCTTGCATGACGAACTGTTGGCCAAGATGTATGTCTTTGGGGAAAAGATACTGGATGCGAAGTTTTGCAATGCCACCATACGTGCGATGCACAGAAATCTTACACCCTACGGAATCCCTGGTGCAGATATCATCAAGATCATCTACGATGGCACAGCCTCCAATTCTCCTGGCCGTCGCTTCCTGGTCGATGCCTGGGCACTTGCAATGAACGAATGCTATACCGTGAAGGAGACTCACGACGCTGTATTCGTCAGAGACTTGGTGAACGTCTTGCTCCAACAGAAGATACTCCTGGGCGACTTGACACCGGAAGAGGTCTCCGAGACTTGGCTTAAGCACGAGTGATGTAAAAAGCTGGCCTCAATGTCAGATTCTTCACGCCACTAACTCCGTCTATAGTTGAATCGACGAAAACATCTACAACTGCAGGGATATTCGGACTTGTTAATATGGGAGTTCCTCAAGTACATTGCTCGCTCGATCGGAACTTTCTACATATAATGAGTGACTAATACTGACCCAGAGGCTTGCAATGGCTCCAGCAGCAACAGTGATGGACAGGCTTGGCACTTCGATCAGCAAGCACACACCACTTGCCTCGCAAGGCAGCTGAAGGGACTGCTTTTACAACTGTTATGTCAAATACGAAACGACTCTTTGAAAATCTGCCGTCGTTTTTGTTGTCGGGCAACATTCCTCATCTATTTCTTCATTTTCAAGGCTCTCTACTCATACTCATTCGGGTCTCTCTCCAAAGGCTTTTAGTACTCCAAGAAACAAAGACTGTATCAAGCGAGTATCACTGACATGGTTGACTTGTCGTCAATGATAAAGCTTCGCATCGCGCAATCCCCATGACAATCGCTATCTCATTACCGGATGTTTCAGTGACAGACACATGATCCCAACCATAAGACAAGGCAAACGGACTATTCGTGGCTCGAGGACAAAACTTCTAGAGCATGTTCTTTCGACATCATCCCCAGTGGGTCACCTCGTCCAGCTTCCTTTTGATGCCTTGGATCCATTGGACATTACAGTTGCGACAGTCCCCGTCTTGCTGACTCTGCTTCGCCCACGCTTACTCCCAGCCGTCGACGTCTTCTTCTCGAGCTTCGATGCGCCTCTCATCACAGGAGCCGTAACAAGGTACGGTCGTCCAGCATCCAACTGTCCCTCCGAAGCTGACAGTCGCAAGGGAAGAAGCGTATGATGTTCATAGCTGCCACCGCCCGTACCACCAGGCATACCACCCATGCCCTCCAGCCGCAACGACATCAACGAATCGGGATTATCACCGCTCGCGTCCTGTATTTGCTTCGCAAGCCCTCTAAGCCTCGTCGTAGTCCCCTCAAGCGCTTTCTTCTCACTCTCCAATCCCCTCACCTGATTCATCAAAGTCTCCCTCTCCCGAGACAAATCCTCATACTCCTGCTCCAACCTCTCCCTTCGATCAGTCAAAGAGTCAATTGTCCTCTGCAACCCCTCAGAGTGTGCGCCAAGCACATTGAAAGCCTCCTGCCTCTCATTCAAATTACTCTCCAACTCCTGATTCCGCGCACGGACCCTCTCGTGCTCCGCCAGGAAATCTCTCTGAGCCTTCTGACTATTCCTCGCAGCTCCCTCGAGCTCCAGATTCCGGCTCCTAAGCATCTTACACTCGGTAGACAGCTCTCGGTGCGCTTTCCTACTGGTCTTGATCTGGGCCTGCAATTCTTGGTTCATGTTTCGGAAGTTCTGATGTTCGGTAGCCAACTCCCGATAAGGTTTGGAGTCAACGGCTTTGACTCTGCTCTCCAACTCTTGGTTACGGTTTCGAAGACTGCTATGCTTGTTGACGACATCGCGATAAGCTGTTTCCAATTCATCTTTCTGGTCTCGAAGTGCGTTCCTGTCAGCGAGGAGGTCGCGGTAATCTTTCCTCTCCTTGAGCATTCTTTGATCCAGATCTTCAAATTCTTGCAGTTTTGCGTCGCGGACTCGCTCGAGGTCCTTGATGTAGCTTGCTTGAACGCGAAAGACGTCACTGTTGGATCCTTTGCGTAGTTCTGATTGTGCTCGCTCGAAGTTCATGAGGAGGAGGGCATGTTCGTTTTGCATTTTGGCTTTGGAGTCTTGCAGTGAGGTTATTTTGGCCTCTTGTGCTTTCGAATGTGACTTCATTTGCTTGATCTTGATTTCAAGGTGCTGAAATTCTTCTGATTCGCGGTTTGAGGATAATTGAAAGTGCTCCAGATCGCGGGCGTGTTGAGCGACGAGTTGGCGTTTGCTCTGCTGTTCTTCGTCTAGTTGAGCTTGAAGTTGGGCTGCCCATCCTTGATTATTGCCACTGCGACCAGAGGATGTGCTCAAGATTCTTGCCCTTGATTCGAGAGCCTGGAGTTCCTTGCGAAGCCGTTTGATGCCGTCTGGCCGGTAAGAATACTGCTGCAAGTTGCGATATATGTCTTCGCTCATTCTCGTCGCTGGCGATCCGTTGGAGACGTCGGCCAGGAAATCTGCAAAGTCTTCCATCCAATGGTCCAGATCTATGGGAGTCATATTTCGTTGCTGCTGTTGCTGCGAAGAGTAATATCGAGTCTGCACTGCGAGCATTGTGAGAGATATGGAGAAGGGATACCTACATGGTGCATGGGGAAGCTCGTCGCTAAGTGAGGAAGTTCCCCAGGTTTGAGACATGCATGAGCGTCCATCCGTCCTGCATCAACGCCCGCTCCAAACGTTCGAAGCCAAGCTGAGAAGGTTCTATCTGCACGTTGAGAACCTACCTACTTGCGATTGTTGCATTTCGGTTCATGCGATCGAGTCTGAGAAGAGAGGAAAGCACCACTCAGATACTGTCTCCTTCAGCATGACGCGCGTGGCAACTCCACCTCATAGTAGACAGTCTGCCCAGGTCACTGCGCGAGAGTTATGGCAACGGAAGTTGCTTGCAGCTTCCACGGAGAGAGCTGCAGCAAGCCGTCATCGTAATGTGCCATGTATTGTCGCTTATCAACCCCACCTTCATTGTGCTTTGCGGCTGCACGCTGCCATGGTGTTTGGTACTCTCGGACTGCCGTCCCATGGCTTCAGCCTCTGCGCGGTGACATCGTCGACCCTGGCGACCAGCAACGCGTGGAATAGATTGCTTTTGTTGGGTTGTTTGGAGGGCATCGATGACAATGGTGGCTCGATCTCAGGATCGTCGGTGAGCGGGCCGGGCGGAGGCTAGCCATGGAATCTACTATACAGTGATCCTCACTATGCGGCGTTGACGGGTGCGGTGTCGCCAGAAAGGGAGCGGAGCGTCAAGAGAGGGGGAGGTGGATGTGAGACTGTGGTTGATGTGCCGGTGGATATCGGTTCGAGCCGACCCAGACTTTTGTGGGGCTGGGAAATCATGAGTGGACGACACATCAACAAGACTGCAGTTGCTTCATCCGGACCGTCAACAAAGATGCATGTTTGAGCCAGCACCTGGCTTGAAGAGATGTAAATCGCGGTGCGAACCTATCCTTGCGGCAGGTATGTCACCTCTGCACCTCTTATCTGGCCACAGGTCACTACGAAATTAATTTCCCGCCCTTTTCATCGGCCTCGTCTCCTGGACCGACTGCGCTCCAGCACCAGACCAGCATCATCTCGCTCTCTCTTCTCTCAATCATCCCCGACTCGCTCTCTCAAAGACATCAGGCTACTTGTTGCCGCCTGACTTTGCTCAAATCAGCGGCATGCCAACGCGGTCTCAACTATCTCCACATTGATCATCTAAGCGGGTGACGCAGCTTGAGTGCGGACTTGAAGCTCAGTCGCTTGTGTTCCGCAAGTTGGGAGTTTGTTCAGAAAAGAGATATCACTCGTTAAGATGACCAGGTACTCTCCAATTGTGCAAGGAAGAATCATCGATCGATCCAGAGCTGTCAAGATGAGGATTATTCACTGAAGTTGCTCATCAGATCTGGTCGCTCTGCTATGTAACGAGCGACTCTGCTAATGCAAATGCACTCAGTGGTAGAAAAAGCGACGATCGTCGAGAGAGAGAGCACCGTTAGATTAGCTGACACATGTCCAATGACAAGTTCCCCAATTGAATAATTCTCATCTTGACAGCCTTGGATCGATCGGGGCCAGGATACTTTATAGACTCTTTTGCATTCAGCGCCAGTCACTGGAACAGGGGTTGGTCAGAACAGTCGCTGAAACCGCCACCTCAGAGATACCTTGTCAGGTCTAACTCCCCGCCCACTGTCTTCCACCGTGAGCCTCTTATCCAGTCGATCAATCAAATTTATCGCTGCCGCTCGGTATTCGGCCTCGTCCTGAAGATCCGAAAAGAATCCACAAAATTCTTCATTGAGCTTCTCAATAGCCTTGGCGAAAGACTCCCAGCACAGCTCACAAGAGACTTGATTAACGTCGGCAGGAACAATACGTTTCTCGGCACTGATGATCCCTTTCCTCAGGTCCACGCATACCACACAATTGTCGGCAGATTGCATCCGTCTGGGCCGCCTCCCACGAGCCAACTCATGCGAACAGACACGAAGATCATGCCAAATCAAGGTGGTGACCGACAAAGCCTCTCTCGGCCTTCGCCGGAGCCAGTTTGTCCAGAATTCCCGATTTCGTTGTCCGGTTCCCCAGCCTTGACCTTTCGTTCCAAAGTGCTCACATACATACAGCATAAAGATGTTGTTTGCGTAGAAGCTTCTAAGTGCCTCTCCTCTCCAGACTCGCGAGACTTGGCTCATATTGGCCACTCTGGAACTCTGAGCCGCGTAAGCTTCCTTGGGACGTCGAAGTATTCCCGCCAAGCGGCGTGGATACTCAATATCTGTTTCTTCTTCCCCTTGGAGGTCCGATGCTCCATCCGGCAAATTCTGCTGGAGATCGTAGATGGTCGGATGGGATCTTGCGTAGACGTCTAGTCCGTGCGGAATGATCACGACGTCTGTGAGCATGCTTAACTCGTAAATTCTAATTCGAAGTTCTGGTGGCAGTCGCATGAAGGGATGTCGTTTGTTGGCCTCTTCAGCTGCACCTCGAACAGTCTCCATCGCAGGCGTAAGAGGCAATCGGGCTATGAATCGTTGGATTCTTCTACGAATTAATTTGTACTCCTGCGATGCTCGGTGCCAGGCATATCTCGGGGGAATGGAGAGAAGATAGGCGATCAAAAGAAGCACGAACTGCCATGTTGAGAGCTTTGGTAGGAGACCCATGAAGGATTAATGTTCAATACGATTGTCTTCACGTTGGGAAAAAAGATTGAGGAGCAAGAACGAAAACAAGAAAATCAGCGTTGTAGCATACCCGAGCTCTATGTTACGACGGCAAAGTGCTGCCTTCCGGCATGCCAAGGTCTAGGCTTCAGGGTTAATCCTGCACTGCCAAGAAGGCACGTCGACCTCGAAGTGGAAACGATCTTCTCGCCCTGCATTACAACGACTCTCAGCTGAGTCAGCTCCCTCTCTACAGCTACGAGGCTCTTGGTCGCGTTACGCGAGGTGGCTTGGGTGGTAATTCCAATCCATATTGTGCCACGAGTGCCGCCCCTGGTCTAGGAGACCTTGGCCATTCCTCGTGATAATGCCAGATAAAATCAGGCAAGTGCACCAAATACTCTATGGGCTCCCATGTTTCAATGGGATCATCCACCCATTTGACACGGTACTCAAAGCGCCCTCCACCAAGATGATGGGAGCCATTAATGTATTGTACCTGGTAATCTTGCTCCCCACTCTCGACTTCTGCCATCGTGGTGTCGTGATCTGTCCCGGGAGGAGGGCCAGGCGGAGGCGCTTGGTAATCAGGAGGACGACACGCAGAGCAGCTTGTAGGCACGCAGACTGCAACTACCACGTTCAATCCAGCAGGTTCGCCTACGATGCCACTGAGTGGATCCATGAACATGACTGTCTTCTTTTCGCAAGCGTCCAGGATAAGGTCATTAGGTGGCTCCTCTGTAAGATTCTGATGGAAGTAGAAGTTGCCCTCGTTGTTTGTCCACACATTTTTACTATGGCAAAATGGTAGGCCAGGAGGGTGTCCGTCCTCGTCAGCTGTAGAGAAACAGGTAGAACATGTACCCTGTTCGCACACCGACAAGCTTGCAACATAGCTATTGCCTGGCCCTGATCCATAAGGAGAGGCATAGACCCGAACATTCAGTACACTACCGGTTTGTTGGTAGCAGGGATCAGGATATGGAACTATGTGCTGGTGTTCTGTGCGCCATACAGGCTCACCAGGACCTTGCTTTATCATTCCTGCATCGTTTTCGTCCAAATTGTAGAGAACATTCCTCTGATGCACCATGTATAGAAAGTCGTCTGAGTGCATGACCGCATCTTTGTTCACGAAATGCATGCCTTTCATCATGGGACCGAACTCCGAAGAGCGTCTGCCGAGGTTGCGCATGATGGATGGAGGTGTTGCCCAGAAGGAGCTGGAAGCTGGGAGCAGGTGAACGAAGATTGAAGAATGCCTCCGGAGCCAAGTCGAGGGCAGAATGAGGAAAAGGGGGATCCGGCTTGATCACCAATATATAGGACGAGGAAAAGCGTCAGCAGTATGTGGCATTGACTGCTGTTAGTCAACCGTTTTCAGCCCGGCGTTGTTCTTTAACTCACCGCATATGGTGAGTACTCTGTTTCCGGCTCCTTGCAAAAACCCTTTGTTGTAGTCACAAATCCTCGGCAGCGTCTATACTCGCCCATTGTGGCATTGCCTCCGCCGTGAAACCGGGCGTGCGGCCAAGATCAAAGCGAGTCTCAATTGCGTGTTTATGGCGCCGGAATGTTGGTGTCACGATGTATTGATGTCGTAAAGCAAAAGAAAGAACGGAATGGAAGGGAAGAAAGATGCTGACATATATAGACCCAATTCCAACCCTGACATGCCGTAAAATAATATGCCTTTCGTACTCAAGAAACGCCGTCTGTGACACTACGGCCTGTTCAAAAGATCCTCGATATCATGTCTCGTAGCCAGCGTCAGTGAAGGCCTGACAGAGGCTGGATTGTCCTCATGAAACGATTGGATCATTTCAGGGAAATCAAGTACTTCATCGATCGGTGTCCAGGTGTCCTCATCTGGAGGATAGCCCACCCATCGATACCGGTACTCAAAGGAACGTCCGACACGTCGAGAGTCGACGATGCGTTCGATATCATAGGATCCATTCTCGTTGGGTCCTGGACGCTCCCATCCGTGGGCAGGCTCTTCCATGGAAATATCACTGCTGCCGCCAATGTCGCTACCTGATTCGCTGATGTCGCGGCATGAAGGACATTGCTCACGAACGCACACTACAGTTTCCACGCACACGATGCCGCCTCTACCGATTGGGTTTTCGAAGTTGACCAGCCGTTTCTCAAAAAAGTTTGACATCTCCCTGTCTTCAATGGCTATAGACCCCTCCCGGAAGAAAGGGATCCCTTCGGGAATTGGTCCCATCAACGGATATGCGTTTGGAGGTGGGTTTCGATGCAGTTCGCTGGCATGAACAAATGGCAGGCCATGTGACAATCCAAGGCCTGAGATCGCTTGGCTCCCGGAACAAGTTGGGCATGTCTGAAGGTCGCAGGCCATCATGCTTACAATAGTCTCCTCTGGACCGTCGCGAAGCGACACGTTCACCACGGCGCCGCCTCGGTCATAAGCCTCGTCCATGCCGCTACCCCAAATTCTGCTGCTGATATGCCCACGGTGGCGAGGCTGGCCTTCGACAAGTTCGTTCGAATCGTTGACATTTGGTTCAATGTCACTGATATGTATCATTTGCAGCCTGCCGGTACTGTCCATATCTTTGTCTTCGTTGGCAATTGAGAATCCGACCTGCTGGAAGCCCGGAGAACTGGAAGCCCGGGACGACCCAGAACGGCTAGGAGTTGATGTTCCACTTCTCATCGAAATGTCGCCGCTCGACCCGCTCCTCATCGACACGTTGGCGTTCGACCTGGTAGGACTAGGGCTAGGGATAGGACTAGGGCTAGGGCTAGGGGTTGCGTTCGAGTTGGGAATCTGACATGAGCTACAGCTTGTAAGAATACAAACAGCGGCTAGCACTCGCCGTCGGTTGTATGTTATGGGCAGCTCGCCAGGGACTCTTGGTCGAAAGACAGGTCGCTCAAAGAAAATCAGCTTTTTCTCGAATGCGGTCGTGCCCTGGCCTATCGACATTTCGGGAGCCCTGACATTGCCAATTACTCTGAATGTCAGTGAATTGCCGACTGCATGGACATGGCGGCAATGCACAAATGGCAGACCCGAACTGAGTGGAGGGCCAATATTGTTCGGGTCGGGTGCACACTCGTCGCATGTTGTAGGGTCGCAGACGATCAGAGTCCGAAGCTCGGGTCCTCCATCGTCTCTGAAAGTCAATACGTTCTGTACAGTGCCACCCAAGGCGTAGTATGGGTCGTCTGGCTTGAAGATGTGTCTTTTATTGGTCTGCCAAAAGGGATCGCCCAACCTGAAGATCCTTTGCCCCTGCGCGTCTAGCGTGCTTGTGTCTGTAACACGGCTTCGGTGTACCATGTCCAGCTGTGCTTCAGCTGCCCGATTGAAGCCCGGGTTCACGCAGTGTATAGCATCATCGTCAGATTCAGGTTCAGGGGAACCTGAGGCTGATGCACGGGAGAACCGTCCATTACTGCTGTTCATGATGTATCGGATCAATGGATAGTAAGTGTGTAGGCAATGATAAGACAAGGATGTCAGACAGTGATGTGTTAGAGTCTGAGTGACGCCGAACAGAGGGTGCAACAATAGGTCTTAACCTACGACAAGCCATTCTGGCTTCATTGTACTCGATTCGCCGGATTCGGAAAATGATCTCGTTGCGGCTGCCGAAACCATTGCATGTTGTGGACGTTCTTTGTCGGTTGCGAGCAAATTGAGAGTAGAGGAACCCACCTCGGCTTTGCAACAATGCCAAAATCCTCCTTGTTCCTCGGGGTGGTCAGTCATGTTGTCAATGCCGGCTTGGGTCAAAACGTCCAAGCTGTAGACCTGCTCAGCCAACATCAAAGGAAAAGCTTGATATCGACCAGACTTGCGGTAATCTGATGCAACCGGGAGTTTCGCTGTAGACAGTCCTGCGCTACCAATTGGGAACGAAAGCTTGTTGTCTGAAGCAGATAACGATTCTTCTGAGTCGATCCACAATGTTCTGCTCTGAATAAGTCGGCCTGTACCTAGTGTCCTTCGAGACGGATTGAGGATTTCGAAAAGTGATAACAAACAGCGCTAGTCCGGCGAAGGCAGATCAGATAGTCTGCTTCCTGATAATGCTGTAAAGGTTTGAGGTCATGCTGCGAGGTACGACAAGGAGTCTGGCAGTTGTGCCTTAGTCAACCCTTTCTCATATGCTCGGTGGTTGTGATGATGAACTTTGCGGTCGCCCTTGCCGTCCCGGCACGGATACACGAGACACTTGCATCTCTCGCCGAGCAAACACGTGTCACAGGCACTGTGGCTGAGTTGACACTGCCCTCCGTAGATGGCATCGATCAAAGTTTGAAGTATGTGGTCAGCGCTCAATTGGCTTCGATGTGGGATCCAGACCAGTCCACGTAGAATTTTGGCAGTAGCAGATCTTCGCTCGAGCCGGAGGGATAGAGAGATTGTGATAGTATTGCTGGTCATCTTCGTTTGCTGCTGATTCCATGTATATCCCCAAATGTTGCCAAGGTTCGGATTTTCGGATGCTGTTGCTGTTGCTGACGTCTCGAATGGCATCTCGTTACGCTACATGTAGTTGAGGGTGAAGGAAGCCAGGGAGGTCACCGTAGGCAACCAGGCGGCGAGCCTGAGGAACACAACGCTAATGCACGGCCCTGCCGAGACTGCATGAAGTTTGCCTCCCCGGGTCTAATTTTTCTCATCCTTTTCACAGACCACGACAACCACGACAAACACAACATGGCGGTCAACGATTCAAGCAAGAATCACCACCACGGCAGCAACGCCCAAATCAAGCAAGAACCCAGTGAAAACAATGAGAACAGCCAGGACCAGGAACCTCGGCGAGGGGGTGGCGGCGAGAAAAAATCCAACTACAACGGTGCATGTCTAGTTTGCGTCACCAAACATCAGTGGGACGAGTGCGACTACAACGACGGTGCAAATGCGCCGTGCAATTACTGCCGCACCACACTGAACGCGCGCGGCAATCCCATGGAATGTGCGAGCGGCCGAAACGCCCGCCCGCGATTGAAGGTCGATGGGCAGAAAGACGAGCGCCGCTGGGGCAACGACAGAGGCGGACGCGGACGCGGCACCTCTGGAAATTTTGGGAGCAACCGTGCTCGTGGTCGTGGACGTGGAGGAAACTACCCGTCTCAGAACTTGAACATTCCTGAATATCGAGCAGCGACCACGCCGATGCCCAGCAGTAGCACCTGCAATGAAGAGATTGCTGCAGCCAAGAAGGCCATCGCTGCCTCCAAGGAAGAGGCACTCAGGAAGCAGAACGCGGCTTTGAACGACATGGTCGCTGCCTTGCAGAAGGAGAACGCAGCCGTGCACAAGCAGAGTGCAGCCGCGCATATGGAACACGTTGCCTGCCGAAAGGAGTTAGCAGCCGTACAGAAGCACAATGCGGCTTTGCAAAAGCAGAATGCGGACCTCAAGGATGAGTTGCAGTCGAGACTCGCAAGGCCACGTTGTGCTTCTGTAAAGCGTGATCGCACCCCCGATCCTGAGGGCAGCAGTCCAAGTGCCAAGCGCGTTCGGCTCAGTCACGCGAGCGACCAGACAGGCGGTTGGAAATCACCAGCAAACAGACCCGCAATTAGATCCTCGCTCCCACCCGTTGGTTTTGCTCAAGACAGCGAGCCAAACACTGGCCAAGGTCCTTACCAGCAACTGTCTCACTGCGACAGTATGGGTCCTGCAGCGGGTGGACCTTCGTCAGAGGTTCGGGGCTTCCGCATGAAGGTCGAGACCCAGAGCAGCTCTCGCGACGGGCAGCGTCGTGAAGACACCGAACCTTACACGCCAAACAGGTTGAACAGAGGTGGAAACATGCGCGGAAACCGCCAAGGTGGACGCGGTCACGCTGGTCAACGTCCTCTTCATGAGCGACCTTCACTACTTCGCATTGTGCCGAACCGCAACAATGTTGACAGGGATCCACCTAGCGGCATGGGTGCCGGCGCTTCAGCTCGGCTACCCTTCTCTTCTCGAATGGGTCCTCCAAGCCAATCCGACTTCTGCCCGCCGCAAGATATGTATGAGCGTCACAGCCCGGAGCAGTCTCGCATGTCCGCAGAGCGATGGCTGCATAGCCAGAACTCGCACAAATTACCCACGAGAGGCACAGTGGGCCAGCAGATTAGACCTGCCCCAGCAGAGGATGATGACGAGTATTACGGCCAACTCGGCTCCCAGACCAGCGGTGACCGCAATGATATGGGACCTGCTTACCGGGACCACCAAGACCGTGGCGGTGGCAACGGCTACCACGGAACGTAGACTCTTCAGGCCAGCAGATAGTGAGCTCTTTCGGAGCGCATGTCCGTCTACAAGAATGGCTGTCTGTCCAACAAAACAGCAAGATCATCAGCATGCTTTCGCTCAAGTGCAACTTCTCCACTGCACCTGGAGTGTCGCCGACACCACCATTGGATCCGCTGACCATGCCTTGCCGAGAGGTATCAGCTCGATTCCTTCTCAGGCGGTGTCGCCCAGTACCAACGCCAGAAGAGGCGGTGTCTCATACCACACCGGATGGTATCTATTGTCATACCAGGGGGTATCTCACGTCGCCAAACGATGTCTTCCATGCCCCACCGTTCGGTATCCCTGCTGCTTGCCTATGTCGCGCCATACGATATCGTTGTCGGCTACGCCCAATGGTGTCTCACATGTTACGCCTGAGGGTGTCGTCAAAGAAAAAAGCTCCTTGTGATGCGGCCGGACTGTTGTCCATGCCTCGTCAAGGTATCATTTGTGCTGCATCGCTCGAAGATCGGGCTCACTTGCTCGTTGCAAAATTACATCTTGCGAACCATCTGCATCTTGCTGACAGTCTGTGGAGTCCTCCAGCTTTCGCGAGCGTCGACCTAGAAGGAACGGGTACCCTGCTGGATATGTAGCAGAATGCATTGCTGTTTCAACAGTTTTCGTCTCTTTCTCCCGTGTCGCGCCAGGTGATCGTGTTGGCTTTGTTGATGAACGGGCTCTTCTCCTCAACGGCCAGGCAGGTCGGGTCCAGTGTACTGGTCGATTAATTCTCTCGCGTACTGATATGTATTGGCAGATTGAATACTGAATGTAAGCGGCGCAGTCGGGGTGAAGTGATGTCGAGATGTGAACCTTCCTCCGGGATCAGCTCCGATGTCGCTTGGCTGACAACTCCTCCAGTCGCTGCACAGCATTTTCTGGCGTCATCTCTATCTCAACATCTCAACATGCACGTGTCCATCAGTTGCTTCTCGCGTTGCACGTTGACCTCGACCGGCTCACTTGGCCCCGTGAATAGAATTGTCATCCACGAGAAGCTGGATCTTGCAGGGAACCACCGCAGATTTCGAGTACCATGATAACAACGTCTAATGGCCGTCATCTCCCAAGAGAGGGCTGCTATCCTTATCAAGCAAGCTTCAGCTTCAATATGCCATCGGAAAAGGAGCGAAAGAGCATTGCTCTGCTCCTACTTACTTCGCAATCAAATCAAAGGATACAAGGTACTGCAAGCGTGTATCTCATGAGGTCTTGTCGTCCTTGGTAAAACATTTCCATAGTCCTCCCTCCCTCTTTATCCTTTCTACACGAAACTGGACGTTCCTTGACGATATGGCCTGAAAACACCATCTGAGTCGAGAGAGAACCTATAGGATGGCTAGCTCTCCATCAACGAGACTTCTCTTCGAAGAATTCTCATCTTGACAGCTATGCTTTCATAGACAACAACATCCTCACGTCGATTTCCGTCTCAGTTTGCAGCGAGTTGCAGCACTCTTTCATCGGCAAGATCCCAAGTCCCTTTGCTTGTCGGGACGTTTCAAGCAGAAAGCGCGAGAAGCCACTCCCACTCACCTAGCAAACACACTGACTGACACAAAACCGCAATCGAGAATCGATTTTCTTCTTCCCTGATCAATCTGGCAGACCGAACACTCTGACTCTTCTTCTCTGCGAACTTTGGCATCTCTCAGCGACGGGCTATCACCAACACCAACCACAGCCTTTCTCCAAGCATGGCTTCAACTGCATCTCCCATCTCCTTCTGCTCCATCCCCGAGATCCTCGAGCAAATCCTCCTCTCCGTCTCTCAGATCGACCTCTTCGTTCTCCAGCGCGTCAATCTCGCCTTCGCTGGCACAATTTATGGCTCTAAGCTCCTTCAGCGCAGACTATTCGAAGCAGTGCCATTCCAGGAAGACATGGATAACTCACACTATAGACATCACCTCGATAATCCAAGAACAGAGACCTACGTGTCAACCATGCTTCACTACGCTCCATATCTCTGGCCCTTTCAGAGTGCCCAAAGGACCCGCAGAGCATGCGTGGGCGTCGGGATTGTGACATTGATCTTTGACTTCTCTGTGTCGGGCCCAACCAAAGACAGTAAGCAAGAAGTTGATGGCGGATCTTTGGGCTGGAAAGGCAGATCGGGCAAGATCTATCCAACAGGTTCCTGGGAGAAGCTTGCGATGGGAACGAGCACAGGTAGAGTTGATGTAAAGGGCAACATTTGGGACAGTCGCGGCCGCGGACGTCGTGGGCTTGCCCCTGTTGGAGGATACGAGACCATCCCAGACGGTGGCAACCTGGGTGATGTTTTCAAAGCGGCGAAGAAAGTGGGAGAGCGAGTTGAGAAAGAGAGTGAAGTGTCGAATGACCTGTACGAATCGAAAGGAGGACGATACCTTGGAGGTTCCAAATACCCTGTCCGCGAAAAATGAGGGACCAAGGTCGAGAAGGGTGGGTGGTGTTTCTTTAGGTGTGATGGATAGCGCTTGGTACTAAGTCATCATCATCTTAGTCCACTGGACTGTTTTTCTCTGAGATCGGAAGATAGGAACGCAACAACACGGCTGTAATGTACGTTCAATCGATAAGCAGCAAGCAACGAGAAGCCATGACATGTGGCCCAGCTGAATTTCTCACTGGATTGCAGCTGAGCTCCATGATCGCCGTCCATTATAGAGTGCGGAGTTACAAACTTATCTGTGATCGACGTTGAAGCTCTCCAAGAAGTTAGCATACGAGAGGGATCATACTGTAGCCTGGTCCCTGGATCTACACTGTTCGATCCTTAGCGGCGGAAATTCATCCGAGTTGAGCGGCAGAGAGCTTGGGTGAATCCTGTCTCTTGCCGACGCCGGAGATAGAACTCCACTGTGCCTCATCGAACACATTGTCCTGGTCATAGAAAGTCTTGCGTGTTAATGACCACTAACTTCTCCTCAATGTCCCCAGAAGTCCCAATCATGAAACTAGACTCACCCTTCCACGATGGAAAAGTCCCTTTCGACTACGAAACCCTCCCGGAACCCTGCGAAACATACTACAAAATTTACGGCGACCATCTCGCTTCAACACCAGTGATAGTCCTTCATGGCGGACCAGGTTCAGGTCACGAATACGTGGAACCCTTCAGCGATTTATGGAGCAGATATCGAATCCCGGTGATCCTGTACGACCAGGTTGGATGCGCCAAATCCACACATCTGCAATTCATGAGAGGCAACAAAGAGTTCTGGCAACCTAGCTTGTTCGTAGCGGAGCTGGACAATCTTATTCTCAAGCTTGGTCTCGACGACGCAGGGCACGGCTATCACATTCTCGGCCAGAGCTGGGGCGGCAGTCTCGCTGTGGAATTTGCTGCGAGAAAACCTGCAGGATTGCAGAGATTGATACTTGCGGGTGCCAATGCTGCATTTCCTCTCCTGAGAGACAACTTATGGGACTTGCTCAAGCGTCTTCCGGACGACCTTCAAGCCGCCGTTCAGAAAGCAGTAGAGACCAAAGACTTTACCGCGACAAAGTATGGAGAAGCAATGGGAGAGTTCATGAGCACATTTCTCTGTCGTGGTCGTCCGTTCCCACCTCCAGAGTTGGCTGCTGATATGGCGAATAATGCGTTCGATAACACTGTGAGGAGTACGATGTACGTGTGTTGCCGCTCATGAATCGTGTGCTTGCTATTGACATGCTCGTGTAGGTTCGGACAAACTCCTTTCATCCTGGATGGTTCAGTAGGAGAGTGGGATGGAAGACCGCTGCTGAGGAACATCGATGCGACAACTCTCGTGTTCAATGGAGAATTTGACACAGCACAGTATCGATCCGTGGCTCCTTTCTTCGAGCACATTCCTCGGGTACGCTGGGTCACGCTCGCCGGTGCCAGCCATATGTCCCATTTGGATTCACCGGAGATGCGCGATCAAACGATGCGTCTAATGGGACAGTTTCTACTTCCAGAGCAAGAGATAGCTCTGACTGTCTGAGGGCCTGGAATGGTGTACATACCACTGCTAGCGTTGAGCAATACTGCTTTGCCTCCCGATGCAGCCAGAAGCAGGCGCGTTGTCTATGTGGTAACAGCTAGGCTGGAAGTATACGTACCACATTCGCGCGTCCCATCTCAGAAAGTCATGGAGACTTGCGCTTACTGGCGGGACTTCAGGGGAGGTGTTGGGCGCTGTGGATGAATTGAGGAAGGACGGATGGCAAGTGCGCCGAGTGGCAGGGAGCACTGAGAAATCGGGAGAATTTTGAGGCAGGGTAAACACAGTAGGGATAAGAAGAAGCCCGACGCAGCCTCTTCTACATCTTTCTGTCCGGGTTCAAAGGATGGAATGGCTTCCGAAAGTAGAGGTCGATGTTCGAAAGGTCGCAGAGGAAACAGCGGGCAGGGCTGTTGCATTCGCCTCGCTCCGGTATCGGGGAAGCGCCAAGACTGCATTCTCCTGGCTCCAAGATCATCCTGCTGTGACATCTGCTTGTCAGATGTACATCAACATTATCAGTGTGCGAGAGGAGGCTGGCATTACCTCTGTCGGCGAGCTAGATGTTATAGAATGGCTCAGCGGTCTGATCAGACTGCATACCAGGCAGCCACATAGCACTGAGGGAGGTATTGACAGAATCCCGAGCAGACATGAACCAGCAGCCCAAGACTGCAGGTGCATCCAACACCCATCGCGGAGCTCAGGCGTAGGTATATCCACTCACTTACTGTACAAGCCTCAGGTAGCTTCGGGACCACCCATAATCACTGTACGACAAAATGGACAAAAATGACCACCGAACACCACTTCCGCCCAGCCTGCAGAGACCACTCGGCAATCCCTCAAATGAAGAAGCATTGTTATCATTATGCCTCTGCAGGCAGCATACCTTGGGCTCGGAAAAGACGTGGCTCTCGCCTACAAGAGTGGCAAGATCATAGCGTGGTGAATGCTGGTGTCTCGAAGAAGTGGTTCGAGGAAAAGAGATGGTCTTGGTATTGATAACCTTCTAGCAGACTTGTCTTTTGCACTTGTCCTATGCTCGACAATGGACTTAACACTCTCAGCCTGGCCTTGCGGTAGCTGGACAAAATCTTACTCCTGGAGAATGACTTGAACTTGAGCTATATACTGCGGCTTGTAATGCTCTCGATTGCTACCTCGGAAAGGTCTGTGGCATTGGGCCTTCGAGTTCATAAATTGCCATCGACCGCCTGATTCTTTTGGATGTCATTTGGGAGATTTCTTGCTCACTTCATTTGCTCAGAGTCGACTCCCGGACGTCAATACACACTGGAGTCACTGACGTTCATGTTCCTTTCCTTCTCCCTTTCTGTTGTGGCAGTTCAAGAAGGCCACTCTCTACAGTATCCAACTTATCAGCCGCCAAGTCACTCATGCCTATTTGTGCACATCATACCATCGGGTGATTTCCGGGTCCAGCATGGAACACGATGCGCCCGTTCCCGTGCAAGGATACAAGAAAGCTTACCACGAACTACCACGAACTACCACAAAGCAAGACTGGGGAGCTTGATCTACCGCGAACATTCCGAGATTATGGAACCTAGTCTGACGAACATGGCGTCAGCCAAAAAGACACTGGGGAACACATTTCCTTACTCGCCGTCGCAACTACGTCCCTTCAGGAGCTTCTGCTGCCATGTGGTCCCTCCAGAATCGTCCGACCATATCCTCGAGCATAGTAGTGCGAGCTGCGACAATCGCATTCGTCTTCCTGGCACTGCTCCTGACATGGCAGGGGATATCTTACAAGGCATCTCCTCAATCGTCCTCGCTATGGAACCAGGTTTCCCAGTATCTGCCTCCTCAAGATGCCACAGCACCATTGCATAAGACGGACAACATCATGCTCATCATGAAGACTGGAGCCTCGGTGATCGATGCCAGGCTCCCTGTACACCTCAACACAACCCTCCCACACGCGAAGCACCTCCTGATCTTCTCGAGCATGAATCAAACCTTTGGTGGATATCCCGTACAAGATATTCTTCCTAGCGTAAGCCAGCAGTGGAGAGATCATCACAAAGATTTCGAAGTGTATCGTGAACTTCAGAAGCTGGTTGGTTTGGAGGATGCCACAGAAGCGATCGCGGAGCTCGCAAGCCACAAGGCTTGGGATCTGGACAAGTGGAAGTTCATGCCTATGGTTTTCGAAGCTTATAGACAAGCCGCGGATGAGGTGGAGTGGTTCGTGATGATGGAGGCCGATACGTCTTTGAGCTGGACGAATATGATTTGGTGGTTGGGCGGGTTAGATCCCAGGAAGCCGTACGTGTGCTAGACGAACAATGATAAGATGTGTGCTGACAAGGTCTCGCTGTTGCAGACATTATATGGGAGCTGCGAACTACTGTGTAGGCAAACCCTGTAGTGGCCAGCTATTCGCTCATGGAGGAAGCGGTATCTTTTGGTCCCGCTCAGCTGTGGCTAAAATGGCGGAACTACGAGAGCAAGAGGGACCTGCGATGTACGACAAGCGTTGGGAAGAAGTGACCAATGCAACTTGCTGTGGAGACATTGTGCTAGCTGAGGCGTTCGAAGAAGCTGGAGTGAAGCTGACAAAGGCTGGTCCGATGGTACGTTGAATCAGTGGGCGGAGAAGGATCATACTAACAATACCCCAGGTCCAAGGTGCTACTCTTGAAACGTTCACATGGCACCAACAAGACTGGTGTCGACCTCCAATTACATGGCACCATGTTGGTGCGGATGAAGTTGAAGAAATCCACGACTTCAGCGAACGATGGGCGAGAGAGCAGAGAAGAGGAACGCCATACTTCTACAGCGATATCTACGCAGAATTTCTCGAAGGTCGACGTCTGACCGAGCGGGTCTTTTGGGATAACAAGTCTCGAACGAAGCAATGGGCAGAAAGCAACACTTCCAAGGAAGCATGTATTGATGCCTGTCGTGAAGATCAGAGGTGCATCCAGTGGATGTTCGCAGAGGACGAACCCGACTCGAAATGTATGTTTGGAGAGCAGTTCATGATCGGAAAGCAGCTTGAGGAGGAGGATGATGATGAGGAGGACAAAGTCAGTAATTGGACAGCGGGTTGGATTCAAGAGAAAGTTGATAAGATGATTGAGAGTTTCGGCCCATGTTAGAAATGGAGTTTCGATGGGAACTGACGGGAACCTCACCCCTTTTCAAAGTGGCTTCCCTGGCCACCAGGACAACACAACTTTCTGCGGGGTCCAACTTTTGCGAATTGAGGCTGAGATGGCGGAATGATGAGTTCGTGATCCTTCGCTCTGCGTCTGGCAGGATTCCGCCGTGTCTATACTGAAAGCGGCATGCTTTGGCCGTCATTGTTCTTGGCAAGATCCTACAGGATCGTCTTCGATGCGGGCTGGTGCAGAGTCAGTCTTGGCGTTTGTGTTGGTCTTGGCGTATCTGCTGAACTCTTGATCACTCCATACTCCATGCAACAAAGACACGTGATACGGGAAAGAATGCGAGGTGAATGCAGGATGCTTTGCACTTACGTCCTGCATATCGAGCTTTCACCTGAAGGAAACCAACGTTGCCTTGGCCAAAGCTTGTGCCATCGGGCGATGATCTGTTACACGCCAAGAACTCCTCAGACGATCGATCCACTCGTACCAGACAACAGCAAGGAGTATCGTCTTGTTGTTGTTGGTCTCTCGTGTTCGCAAGCTCCCAATGGGTCTGGATGATAGATGCGAGCAAGCTAAATGACATTGACAGCCAGGTAGCGCTCCTACTGAAGATGGCCGAAGACAGGGTTGAAGATATCTGCGAATCAGACACCGTCGTCTATGCGAGCACCAACGAAAGGCAATATGCATGAGGTCACAATTCGGTTGCGTATACATCGGCAGGAATCTATGCTGGTTGTGTATTCATCCTCAGGAATTTATCCTAGTTGCCAAGATGCGGCTGAAATCAAGAGGCTCGAAGTTTTGACTATAAGAAGGCTTGCAAGACCACATTGAAAGTCAATTCATCAAGCACTTCCATCTTCTCATTCACCAAACATCCCTTCAAGATCTCAGCATGCCTTCTCTACACGCCACCCTCATCGGCCTCCTGGCAGCATCAGCCCCTGTCCTCGCCGACAAACTGCGGGTCGTCTTTTCCTCTGGCAACTTCGCCACGGTCTCCGGTACCACGGGTAACGAAAGCGGCAGCCACAACGGATTTGCCATCATCAACGACGACGACGTGGCTATCTACGACAATGCTTACCCCAACGACTACGCTCCCTGTTTCACGGACACCCGCACCTTTACAATCGAGGGCGACTGCTGGGCTACTCCTCGTACATTCCTGTGCACAGCCGCTTTTGATGGCAGTCCCGAGAGTTGCGAGGTCAGGGATGGCAATGGCAACAGCCTAGGAACGGGCAAAGGAGAGACTGATACGACTTTCATTGGCATTGCAATTGCCCAAGACAGCACATGTGTTGTTGAGTTTGACTCTGACGACAGTGGTATTGCGTGCCCTGAAGATGATGGCAATGGTCCACTCCACGTTACAAGCCAGTCTCGCGGGTAAATGTGGTTAGAAGAATGGCGATACAGCTGGATGTGAATTTGGCAATTGAGAGTTTGTGTTTGCGAGGTGTGGAGGAAGTTGAGGCTCGGTGAAGGCAACAGCGGTGCCATGTGGACCGTGTTGGTATGGAGGCAGGCAGGAGATAGACTGAGTATATATGAGAGACTACTGGTGTCAGGTGGCACGATCTTTCAGTCCGAATACATTGTCATACACAACCACTCCTTTTGACAGCTGGAATGGCCGACATGACCGTGCTCTCGTAACGACACAAATGAAAAGCGCCGAGCGACCTCTTCCTGACCACGAATACGTACAACGAGCACCTTTTTGCTTATTTATTGTAAGAGACGTGGGAAAGCAGCGAGCTAGTGCTTTCAGTTGCCATCGAAATACCAGAAATGACCTGCCTCCTTTCCAGCCCCTTTCATGGGTGTAAAGTCTTGGCTAGGGTTAGCTTAGGGTTGAACTGGAGTACGTCGGCAGAGATGCAAGCGTTGGCTTCCTTACTCCTCAGTGGACCATCAATGCTGTTGATGTTGGGCGTGCCCATGTTGCTGCATTGCTTCATGAGGCAGCGGATGGGAGACGACTCTGCCATTGGTGGAGCCATTCAATGGGAATGGTGTTTTGGCGTTGCTGCGAAAGCAGAATCCTGACAGGGAGTTTCTGCCGGACTTTGCAGATCTGGGCCAGGATTTGAGTGAGACGCCGAATAATGAGGCAGAGGCGTTGTTGAGGAGGTCTTATGGACAAGAATGGACAGGATTGGAGGAGTCAGTGCCTGAGGTCAGTCGAGGCGTGATCTGATGTTGGCACGTGGTGGACTATCGGGTTGTAAATCGATGCTTGCCGAGATGTGGTTCAGGGAGACCGTATCTTAGAGAGATCAATATTCTGGATCACGAGTTGCGATCATTTCACTGCGGCTTTCGGGTCCCGTGAGCCGAGACGACATGTACCTTTGCATTGGCCAATCCGGTAGCGGTCGAGCCGCACTGTCTTCATTTTGATATCTCTTTGACTAATGAGGACGTCCGCATATATGTTGTTTCTCTTCGTTGATGGTGTTCCTCACCGCAGTGCCCGATGCGCAATGTCTCTTCTGAATTGCATTCCCTCGAACTTGATTCCTTCCACACCCTCGTATGCCTTTTTGACGGCGTCCTGAAGGGTGCTACCTGTGGCTGTAGAGGCAATGACTCGGCCGCCGGAGGTCACCAGCTGTGATTCTCTGAGACCTGTGCCGGCGTGGAAGTAGTTGATCCCTTGTGCCGGTGCTGCAACACGCATTGGCGTGCCTTTGGGGTAGGAGCCGGGGTAGCCACCAGCTGCTACGACGACTGTGCATGCACTCCCCGCCTTGACCTGAATGGACTTTGTGGAAAGCGATCCCGTTGTGGCTGCTAGCATGAGCTCTGCAAGATCGCTCTCCAACAAGCTGAGACAAGATTGTGTTTCTGGGTCACCGAATCGGACGTTGTATTCCAGCAATCTCGGTCCACTTTTCGTGAGCATGAAGCCTGTGAAAAGACAGCCGATGAACGGCATTTCCTCCTTGTCCATTCCTCTTATAGTTGGCGTCAACGTCTCCCTCTCAATTTCCTCCAGAATCTCCTTTGTAGCAACCGGAGCTGGAGCATATGTTCCCATTCCACCGGTATTGGGACCTGTGTCGCCCTCGCCGATCCGCTTGTGATCTTGTGCTGGTGGCAGAGAAAGTATAGCCTTGCCGTCGGAAAGGGAAAGTATCGAAATCTCGTCGCCTTCGAGGAATTCCTCGATCACCACGGAGTTGCCTGCTGCACCAAATTCTTGATCCAACATGATATCCTTCAGGGCTGCTTGTGCTTCGCTCTTGGAGGAAGGAATGATGACGCCCTTGCCGCCTGCTAGACCGTCGGCTTTGATCACTACGTTGTAGTCCACTTTCTCAAGGTACTCTTTTGCGGATTCGTAGCTTGAAAAGTTCTCGTAGCGAGCTGTGGGGATGTTGTACTTCTTCATGAAATCTTTGGAGAATGTCTTTGAGCCTTCCATACGTGCTGCAGCTTTACTTGGGCCAAAGACGCGGATTTGAGGTGCATGTTGAATGAAGTGGTCGGTTATGCCTGCCACGAGGGGAGCTTCAGGACCTGGGACGAGGAAGTTGAGATCGTGGGAGGAAGCATGCTGCACGAGAGCGGGAAAGTCGGAGTCGGAGACGGAGGCGATGTTTTGACATTTGGAGACGCTGGGAAAGGGTCAGAAAGTGCATTGAGGGAAAGATGTTGTACGCGACTCACGCTGCAGTACCGCCATTGCCTGGAACCACGTGAATTGTCTCGACGAGTGGCGATTGAGAGAGTTTCCAGGCGAGGGTATGTTCTCTTCCTCCATTGCCAACCAAGAGGATGCGGAGCGGTGGTCGTCGTGAAGCCATAGTGTCGTTGTTGTTATGTGATTGACACGTGAAAGATGTTTCTGCCAATAAATTCTAGATCCGATATCGTCAGCCCTATGCAAGCCCCACCCCCGCGATTCGGACCTCGCATTCGGAGATCGGCAAGCGTACCGCCGCTCAGCCACGAGCTCAGCCACTCCATCCGCTTCTCGACGCGCACGCACATGCAAAGAGCTTCTCGACCCTGCTGCCTACTTTCTGATTACACATATCCTTGGGGAACCGCTCATGTCCCCACCAAACACCTACCACACACCCTCACGATGGTAACTCGCAAGCCTATTCCAGCTGGAAGTTCCGAGATCAACATAACGGCAGCGGCACAACAACAATCTCACTCGGCTCCATATCCCACCACCCCGATCGAGCCTGCTACGTCCAGCAACGCCTTCAAGGCATCTCCTGCAAGAGATGGAGTATCCTCACCAAAGAAGCTGACTCGGAGGGACTCGGACGGCAGCATCGCATCAAACGGAACATGGGACGACAGTGATGACGAGGTGGAAGATGACGGGTTTGTTGCAGTGCCACAGCCACTGAACATCCGGCCCAGCTCGCAAGATGGCCAGGCTCCGAAGGAGGAGCAATTGCCAGCTGCATTACGGCCGGGAGGAGGAAACGTCAAGGCAGATTTGCCGGCGGTGTTGAGGCCAGGACCCACTGCTGAGAGCGGGAATCCCTGGGCGTCAGAGAGTAGAAATCCCTACAAACAGAAAGCTGTTGAAGGAAATCACACGGGATTGTCGGGCGAGAGCAGTGAGTTGGTATGGCAGCAGGCAACTCCATCACAGCCCAGTCAGGCTCCGCCGCCGCCGCCACCAGTCGAGCTTCCCAACGTCCGCACGCCGGCTGAGGAGCTGTCGAAGATGTCTCTTGATGACAGAAATCCAACGAGTCCAACGGGGAGTTACATGACCGCCGAAGTACTTCCCGTGCCTCACAAGGGCATGCCTCCATACTCGCCTGTTGCTCCTACTTCCACTGGACAGTCTTCTGATTCCCAAGCATTTCCTTCGACAAATCCCTGGTCTGGGAGTGAGGGTCAATCAGCTCCGTCACCTGGTCTACCGCCAAAAGACCCGCTCTCTCCCGCGGGACATGCGCCTCAGCAAACATACCAGCTTCCCTATCCGAATGATCAAGACTATGCACCTCCGCCGGGTCCGCCTCCTACTCAGAATCAACAGCAGTACCAGCCTCCTGCAGGACCTCCTATAGGGTCATTCTTCGATCGCGAGGAAGAACCCGCCTCCGCCACTTCATCATTAGTCCCTCCCATGCAGCCAGACGACTCCATTCGTGACGAGCTCTACCAAGTCAAGCACATCCGCTGGTACGATGCATCTTCGGAGACCATGCGCAGCTCACCCATCATGACTCAAAACGCCAACGGTCCATGTCCGCTCCTCGCTCTCGTGAATGCCATAGTCCTAAGCACTCCGGCGGACCTCAATACACCACTGGTCGACGCCTTATCAGACAACGGCAACCGCTCCCAGATCAGCCTAGGCCTCCTCCTCGATGCTCTTTTCGACGAACTTACTTCCGGCAGACGAGGTGAGACAGCTCAACGCCTACCAGACGTCACAGAACTCTATGCGTTCCTGCTCGCTCTCCATACCGGCATGAACGTCAACCCGCGCTTCATCACTCCCGCTCTCACACCTCGCGGCTCTCTTGATGGTCACGCTTCTGCTGTGAACAACATTCATCCCACTGACCGTTCTCAAAGCAAAGCTGGTGCTTTTGAGGAGACCAAGGAGATGCAACTTTACAGCACACTCAACATTCCGCTCATCCACGGCTGGATCCCTCCACCTTCCACGCCTGCTTACGACGCTTTCGCAAGGAATGCGCAAACCTTCGAAGAGGCGCAGAACATCCAGTTTCTTGAATCAGACTACCTTGCTCTACCACAACTGGACTTCCAGCAGCAGCAGATGCTGGACGACATTCGCACAATCAAGCATTTTCTGTCCAATTGGCCGACGCAATTGACCGAATATGGGCTTGAAGCGATCAGTAACAGCCTCCAACCCGGGCAGATTGCGATCTTGTTCCGGAACGACCATTTCAGCACAGTGTACAAGGAACCTCGTGGAGGAGCGCTCATGACACTAGTCACAGACACGGGTTACAGTGCACATGAGGAGATTGTATGGGAGAGCCTTGTGGACGTCAACGGTGCTGCATCCGAGATGTTTAGCGGTGATTTCCGGACTGTCAGCCATGGATCTGAAACCGAACGCTCAAGACGGAATGGCGCAGGCGGTGGTGTTGGACAGTGGGAGAATGCACAACGTCGTCATCAAGAGCAAGAGAATGGCACAATCGAGGGTGGAGAAGCTGCGCCGCCGCTCCCTGGGCCACGACCTACCCAGGAGACACCCTCCGATTCGCACTTTCCAATGAGTAGCATAGAACAAGAAGATCACGATCTTGCGCTCGCTCTCCAGCTCCAAGAGGAAGAGGAAGATCAGCAACGTCAAGCAGAATCCCGACGTCGTCGCGAACGAGAACTTAGTGAGCAGTTTCTTAGCAATGATGGGAATGAGCGACCGCCTGCCATTCCTCCTCGAAGAGGAAGCGGACGACGCACGTCACTCAGAGCAGGTGGCACACCGACAAGGAGAGGTAGCGGTAGACCGGCGGTCTCGAGACCCGGAGAGGATGACGCGGAGGCACCGCCTACTTATGAGCAGAGCCGGACTGATCGTGTTTTGAGACCTGGTGAGACTCCACCGTCTCCTATGCAGTACCAGCAACAGCAGCAGCAGGGAGGTGAATGGGGGAGATTTGGGAATTCGCCGCAGGGGAGAGGAAGAGGTAGGGGTGGGTATGGTCCGAGAGGAGGTGGGATGGCGAGGCCGGGTGTGAACCAGGCAGCTAATGTTAGGGACGCTGAGGAGAGGTGTGTTTTGATGTAATCGTTGGTTATTTGGCTTGGTTGGACGAACTCTGGTCTGGGAAGCCGACCGGAAGAAGAGAGGAGAGGAGAGAAGAAACGATGAGTAGAAGTAGGATACCCTTTTTAGCGAGCTTCATGCATTGGATAGAAATGAAAGGACGAGTTTGACGAAGCCTCCATCGGAGTCGCGATGTCGCGATGTCGCTTCCTGTGGAAAGAAGGAGCGGGCACGGGTGAAAAAAGCAAATGCGCCGCCGAGTGCCAAAGCCACAGCCACGATGTTGGAGACTCGACGACAGCACCAGTCTCTTGAGCATGCAGAAGTCATGGGTGACGAGCGGTGGTCATGGCGCATGTCGGACGTTTCCAAGAGAGCCGCTGACCTCTACTGAGCATCGCAGACTGCGAACAAGGACTACGAGGACCTCAAAGATCAGTATTGGCTCAGAGCGACCACTGCTACTGTAAATTTGCAGCTCAGACTTCCATCTCTATATGGGCTAAGTTCCTAGCGGTTGTACGTTGACTTAGTATCTACATGGATTCGGCGCCTGTTACCCATGCACACGCTTGAGTTGCTATCTGAATAGCACGAAATCTATCGCAGTCTTTAGACTCAGTCGCAAAGCCTTGGCAAAATTGAAACCCTTCACGCCAACAAGATTCGAACTGAAGACCAAAAAGGAAAAAGAAACAAACAAAATAGCAAAACGTACACCCAAGAGGGGCGGATAGAAATACTCTTTCGAGATTTTCATTCTTGTGCAGCTACCTTATAGATGTTGAAGGGATTTGGCACACCTTCGATGGATGGCTAACCCACTGCACTATGAAGGTCAGCTAATTTGAAATTCGTTATATACATTTGAACTGCGTTGAGCGCCGGAGTACTTGCGGCGTTTGTTGATCATGGGCTTGCTGAGTCACATACTATGCCGAAGGTGAGAGAGTCGTAGTTAGCTGACGGTCTCACTTAATTCATTCACTTCAAATTCTCCCATTTGGGCTTAGCGGGCTTGGCAAGCTCTGCCTGATGGGATCCCACGACATGCAAACCCCACCACACTTTGAAACCCCCACCGCTCTGAAAGAGCCACTCTCGCTTGATCCGACTAGTATATAGGCATCTTCGACCATGTCTTTGAAATTCAAGAACTCTGCTGGAAGTGCGAGAACAAATTGAGAAAAGTCAACTCATGAGCAGGTCGTCATTCCCACGAAAGAGGCCATATGTAAGAGTATTGCACTACAACATTTACCAGGTAAATTCATCTTTCTTCTATGTTTCTCGAGTCCTCCTCGAATTCTACGTCGTAGTCAATTGTCCGTACAATGCAGTCTGTCCGATCACCTCTGCTGTAACCGCTATCTTTTGCCGCACTCCGGACTCCATGAGCACCGTTCGTCGCTCGAGATAAGCTTTGTTGATTCGTACTCTGGGCAGTGGAAGCATGACCGGCAGAAGAATGCTGCAACTCCCACGTATCTTTGATGATTTGATTCGAGACTCCAGCAGCCCAGTTCATGAGGAAACGCTTGATCGATGGTAAACAGGCAGTGAGAAGTGAGAAGTTGAGAGCGAGGATTGCCCAGATGCAAGGCTTGACAGCCGCGAAAGGTCGATCGGCGGTCGGTGTATTGTAGAACTCTGCCTGGCTGGCAAGATTTAGCGAGGTGAAAACAGGCGTTCTGGCGTTCTTGTCAGCACAATGGAACTGTCGTTGAATTGCCTGTAGCATGACGTACAGTATGCGAATACCAAACATTGAGCTCACTATGATTCGCTTGGACATTGGTAGTTGCAGTCCGAACACCATGGCTGTTGGGAGTGTAGCAAGTGCGATGTCTGTAAGCATGTCCATCGTTTTCAGAGCGATCTGAGCTCCATATTGACTGATGCAAGTGTCTTGGCTTGTGGGACCGAGGACCCATCGATCAGGTCCACATTGGAGGGCTAAAGTCAGGACTGCGGCGATGGCCCAGAGTACAGATGTTGCGATGACAGCACGCAAGCTCGATACCATCCAGCGCCTAGGTTGCAGAGCAATAATCAACAGCGCCAAGGAAATCTTGGAGAAGGCAAGTGATGGGTAAGCCAATATATTGGACGACAAATAATACTGTTGCCTTGCATCAGCGGGGAGGCTCGACTTTCAAGAACGAAATGACGAACTTGACTGAGCATGTGGACCTGCTCCTCTGTTAGATCTGTCGCGACTTGTCCAAGACCGTAGTTCACGCTTTCACATATGGTGAAGGTGTACGCGATCAAGAATATCTGCCTAGTCAGTTTCTTCGCTAGCAGTGCACCCGCTCGGATGTACCCACAAGGGAAGCGATCAGGGCGACATCATTCGACCGGATCTTTTTATATGTCGATATGGTCGCCTCCAGTTTAACTGATACTGCCAGTCCAGATACGCTCACTAGAATGACTGCCGTGACCAGAATATATGCTCCCTGATCGGTGTGCGAGACTGGGTAGTTCGGAGCGAGCAGCGGCTCAAAGAGACCGCTATCTGTGGCAGTGCCATCCATGGCTATGTTGATGGTCTCCTCATGGGGAGCCAGCGATCACAACAGTTCAACGCAGGAAGTTTTGAAGTGAGAGTGCAAGAGATGCGCTTCCGCGGAACACACCAGAACAGCCCAAGCATTGCGGCACAGGCCTTGGAGTGTCAAAACAAGGCTGAGATCAACTCGAAGGTCGGAGACAGCGGCACAGGTGACAGCAGTACGCGTGCGAGCGTGCATCTTTGAGAACCTTCGATATCACATATGCAGCAGGCTCCGCAATCACTAGTTCTTATTTGCGGACACTGCATAGAGTTTTGCAGACGTGCAGCTTGCGGACCAATAAGCATGTGATAGCGGCACGCTAAGACAAGAAACCGGAAGGAGCGTACGCAATATGGTATAAGCTCTTGTCGATCGCCGTGCCTCTCCCACGTTGTCACCAGGTGGGAATCTCTACGCTTTCTGCATGAGAGTTGCGACCAAAAAGCTCCGACAAGCTCGGCTTTCTTTTCGCTCTCAATCCCAGTTCTGCAGGACTGTCAACTTTTCTCTGCACGAATTCATGGTCTTTGCTGGCTTGTATTCAACATGGAAACCGATCAAGTAAAGACGATGGACCATAGCCAAGAGTCGATGTCAATGTCTTCGTCGCAAGAGAAGAATGCCACTGCCACATACCAGCAAAGTAGAGTGAGCACGCAGTTGGGCGTACGAGTACGTGTGCTTATCACTCCAACAAACAAACATGCGCTCACAGAGTCGACAGAGAATCTTCAGCTTTACCCAGATGTACTTCTTCGCTCTCAGCTACATGTCTTCCTGGGAGGCAATTGCAACGTCTGTACTTCTGAGTGGTCATTTGACTTCGGCTGACAGCCAAACAGAAACATTGGCCTCGTCTTTTGGAACGGTGGCCCTCGAGCCATCATCTGGGGATTCTTCATCGTGGTTCCGGGAGTCTTTTGTCAGGTAGCGTCAATTGCCGAGCTGTCTTCGATACAGCCTATCGCAGGAGCGCAATACCACTGGACATGGCTCTGTGCTCCACCGAAGTGTGAGTGGCCCTTAGCTAGATGTCTGTCAAAGACGTCTATGCAAACGACACTCCTTGTATCTTTTCCAGAGATTGAACTTTAGCTAATCTGGCTTCTCCAGATCGAAGATTTATAACCTGGATGCAGGGCTGGATAACCTGGTTCTCCTGGGTCGCCTTGCTCGCGGGGATTGCAAACATTGCGGCCAATGTTACGACGTATCTAGTCGTAGCAAGTTACCCTGACTTCGTGGTAAAAGGCTGGATGACAGTGCTAGTCATGTATGCCTTCCTGATCACTTTGGGTGCCCTCAATATGTACGGATTTTGGCTCATACCCTGGATAGAGCTCCTGTCTGGCATCTTGCATATCGTTCTATGGATCGTTTACGCCGTGGTCCTTCTCACTTTGGCACCCCGACACTCCTCGGAATTCGTTTGGTTCGAGAAGGCAAATTCTTCTGGGTGGTCCAGCGACTTTGTCTCGTTCAATCTCGGCGTTGTCCTGATCACTTGGGCTTTTGTCGGCTTTGATGCTGTCGCCCATATCTCAGAGGTGTGTAATGCAAAAATTGCCAACAACAGGGCTAACATGAATCATATCCACAGGAGACCAAAAAGGCGCGACTATCCATACCGCGTGCCATGTTCTGGTCCATATGCATGAACGCTGCTCTCGCGTTTGGAATGATCATCATCTTCATGTATTCCGTTGGTGACGTGGAGGAGATCATGAACGCAACATATCCGTTGATCGACATCTGCTTGAATGCCACGCAGTCCGTAACAGGAGCTTCGGCAATGATTGGAGCTCTCTTGTGCATTACAATATCTGGTGCAATCGGCTCAGTGGCCTCGGTTTCTCGACTGACATGGGCTTGGGCACGGGATGGTGCGCTGCCCGGGTACTTCGCATATGTTGATCCGAAGCATCGCATACCCTTACGCTCGGTTTGGTGAGTTCGAACCACCATGTGTGCTAAAAAGCTTCTCGCTGACCCTCTGACTGCACAGGCTACCGATCGTTTTGGTAATGCTGCTGTCTCTCCTGAACTTGGCAAACCCTATAGCGTTCAGCGTCATCATCTCCCTCTCGACTTTCGGTCTTTACCAGTCGTATCTACTCGCGATCATATGCGTGTTGACTGCTCGGCTCTCCGGGCGCTTTCAAGAGGTAAGAATGTAGGACTACCATATATTGAGGCCATCTGTTGACGTTCATTTTCACCTCAGGCACCGTGGTCCCTTGGCAGATTTGGGATTCCCATCAACGTCTGTGCCATCGCGTTCTCGACGTGGGTGGGCGTTTTCATCATATTCCCTACTTACCTCCCCATCACTGCTACGAACATGAACGTGAGTTTGTCGTCGGATTGCTTGACACCTGCACCTTGCTGACTTGATTTTCCAGTACGCCCTACCGATCAATGCCTTTATCTGGATCTTTGCGATTGTGTCGTGGTTCGTCTGGGGCAAGAAAAGATGGCCTGGATTGAATGTAGAAGTCATTAAAGCAGTTATCGATGATCAAGATCACGATATGCGAGCTTAGATCATTGGAGATCGGAAAATATTTCGCAGGTTCCCAGGTCCAGAAAAAGGCTTTTGACGATTGGCTTCCTCTACCACTTCCAAGTTTTGGGACCGAATGTCTCGTTCCCAGAGACAGTCTTGCGGATGGTGGCGCCTTCGTAGTCCGCTGTGTTGACTACTGTGACACCCCACCAGTCTGGCATGCTGCCTCCTGGTAGTTGCACAAAGAAGAAGATGGCGATAGCACACAGTGCCAGTCCGATGTCCATGGCAGCAGACGTGACATAGTTGTAGGTCATCCACCATCCACGGGCTCGGTCTCGAATGTACTTGTTGAAGATCCATCCAACAGAGCAGTATGCGAGAATGTTCATCGCGCTGTACGGCGGTACGTAACTCATCGATGAGAATATGAGTGGGATGTTGATCTTTCTCAGTGTGGATTTCTTGGGAAATGTACGGGCCAGAGCGTAGAACACAAATGGCAACGCGAAGCCAATCAGCCAAAACCACTGGAGATCCTTGTAAATGGCATCACCTGAGAACAAATGCTTTGGCCCTATGGCTCCCCAGATGACCGACGCATTGTAAAAAGTTTTGATGTAGTCGCATGTGAAGTAGTTCGAGGCTTCTGAAGTGCAGATGTTCTTGATATGGCCAAGTGCCCATTCCACAGTACCCAGCTGGCAGAAACAAGACCAGACGGTGGCTACGAGTTGTGCTGTGAAGAGAGATCTCTGTGGTACATGCATGTAATGGCCAAGTTTCAGATCCTGGCAGAAATAGAGAGCTTGTGTCATGGTGATATAGCCAAATGTTTTGAACAGCATCATTGCAATCGGGTGGCCGGGTTGGACGTATCCGATTATGAATTCTGTGAAGACGTTGAGTCCAATCTGGATGTTGGTTGTAGCCTGGATGATTCCGATAGGGAGTGTCCAGACAGCGGCAATTACCAGAGAGAGGACGACCGAAGAGGCTTTCATGCCGGTTGGGAAAGCACATGCCGAAGCGAATGCAAAGCCAGTCATGACAGCCAACAAGACATAATACCACCATGACGGAACTAGCTTGTACTTTCGCATGATCTTCATGTGGATGTCGTCGAGCTCACCGTTTGAAGCTCTCCATCGCCGCCAGATGTCTTTACCATGGTAAAGGTAGGTGTGAGACATTAGTGCAGCAATGCTAGCAAAGCTTACGCCGTAGGTCAAAGCAAATGAGGTTGATAGGAAGAGAGGTGAGTACGCCTCATACTTCGCAGGGTCTACCACATTGTCGGCTGTGAGAATGCGCGAGGTGTTGTAGGTTTGTCCAGTGTTGTCAGTGATGCCATTCTGGCTGATGGGCAAGTAGTCAGAGTACCTGGAAGGTGGTGAGCAAGTTGTTAATCTCGCGAAACATCGTGACAGTCTGCCTACCAAGTGTTTGTATAATGCAAAGCTGGAGTTACGATCCAAAGTAGGAAGATGATTCCGACTGCAGTATTGCCGATCGCGTGCCACGGTGCAATGAGAGGGCTGTTATAGAAGGAGTTGATCTGGGCCCAATCGAGAGTGAAGCCCGTGAAAGGAAAGCCAAGAGATATGCCACTGGATTGACCGAACAACTGGTTGATAACCACATTGTTGGGCTTGACTGAGATCGAGAGGTTAGTGGAGATCCAGAATAAGCAGGAGAAAGTAGGCCGATTGACTCACTCCAAGTCACCCAGGCAAAGTAGCTGAACGCAGGAAAGATAAAGTCTGGAAACCAAGACCAGACAAACATGGCGACCATGACATACATGAACCACCTGTATCGGGAAATGGACCATCCATTGGTCTGCGACGGGTCGCTAGGAGTAACGTCATGCAATGCGTACATGAAGCCCACGTTCACCAACGCTGCTGGCCATATCATAGCAGCTGGCTCAACCAACCATTTCCGAACAGTCCCAGCAAGTCCGAATCCTAGGCACTGGGTTGAGAGGGCGAACAGGATATTGAAACCCCACCCAAAGGTGGAGATGTTATAGAACTTCTGAAGAGAGACAACAGTGTCCACGAAATACCCAGTGCCACCACCAAATGCAGCGTTAGCCATGGCAACGATAATGACATGCTCCTTGACGTTGAAAGGACCCGGGTTGAGATTCGCCTTCATACCGAAGAGCGACAATTGGCGATTTGGCATGGTTTTCGCCCAGCCTACGCCAAGAGGATAGGCTATCAGCTGTACCACGTAAGGCCCAATGTTGATGATGGGATACCGAAGGATGAATAGTGCGTTGACTCCAGAGACGACAGTTGCCAGAACCAGCCCAATGGTCCATGCCCGAATAGTGCTGACCGGAACGTCTACATCATAGTTTCGAACCACAGCGCGAACTTCAGGATATGGCGAGTCGTCGACAAGTTGATCCACTAAGATGGCCTCGGTTTTGACATCGTGTGCAGAGGTGGCGTTGTTGATGGCATCGAACGCTGCATCAGGTAAGTTGGGATCGAAGTTGTGTTCGTTGCGAAACTGGTTCAGACGGTGGTTGGCCTCTACCTCCGAGATGTCGGTCTCTTCGATCAGGATCTGTTTGGGATTTGTAGCAAACTCGGCAGCAATGTCAGCGGTGAGCTCTTCGACTGGAATGGTCGATTGAGTATGAGTTTGGACAGATTCGCCTGTGGTATTGCTCCTCTTGAAGCCGAACCTCTTGAGAGTATTTCTGGAACTTTCCGTCATGGCGTACGAGTCACATAGACTGGTGGTTATCGACGAAAGGAGACCAAGAATTGATGCGAAAACCACATCGAGTCTCCGATGGGAAAGCTATCCATGATATCAAAGTGAGCGCGTTGCTATCCGCCAGTGGTGCTGTCGATTTATTGACGCTGTGACAAATTGTCGCCGTTGTCCTTGCAAGGGTGTTCCCACCATGGGATACGCAAAAGCGAACGCTGATTTGACAGAGCCATCTATACTATTGTTATCGTCTTCGGGAGTCCACTTTGGTATTGGAGTAGAACACGGTCCCGATCCTTCTTCGAGCTAGTAGAGTTCGATAAGCTCGGCGTCAATGCTTCTTGATGCTTGAAGGTATTGCCCGATATGATGCCGGCGGGCATAGGCCGAAGCCGAAGAAGAAGAAGAAGCAGTGTATACGACAGCAATACGCGGCCTTGCGTCCTGAATTGATAGAGGCTGAAGTCCGAAGGGTGTGGACCGTGTGGTTTCAACGGTCAAGAGAAGTCCTGGGCGAAGGATGATAATCGATCATGTAGAGCTATCGACACGGGAATCGTCCAGGCCAGAGAACGGGTAGGTTACTGACCGTGCTCAGAAGTTCAGTCCTCTGGATATGAAACTGAAAGTATGGGACAGGTTCCACTGGTCAGGAAACCACATATCAGTGCTTCGCTTCGCTGGCCGGACTCTGAACAGAATTTGAATGCATCGGAAGAGAATCCTCCTAAGAACGGAGCTGTAGCCTTCGCTTGTCTCTCTCAACTGGTTTGTCTGCATACTCTGCTAGGCTGTGGTTGTTTGGATGTCGAGTTCTCCTCCGACGCGTCGAGGCGATGTACGCTGTCTGGGACCGTCATATCCGAACCTGATGGCTAGGCGATAGGATGAGGTTTCGTGGCAGGAAGGAAAGGCAGGCAGCGCAAGCCGGATCTGCTAGTCATCTTTTGTCACGCTCGTGACCGCGAGAGTGCGGCGAAAGTATCAAGTTGCTATGTTCGAACTGATGAGGTTCAGCGTCGTGGCTTGGAGTGGTCTACACAGAATTGCAGCGGAGGGGAAGGAGACGTCGCGTACAAGGTTGTTATTGCTCAAACTGTAGATCAGGCCACCGCTGCCATCAGGATCTTCGCCCCCTCGGCCTCAGTCTTGCACACATCATGTCTATTACACTTTACGCTTCACACACACGACGCCCGAGACTGTTTCCTCGAACGAATACGAATGGCGGACTCTGCCAGCAGCTGGTCATGATGAAGTTCGATAGAAAGATAAGCCATCCAAGGATTACTCCCAAAATGCCAAACACCTGACCTCGATGCTCTCTCTCCCTTGTTGGACCGCAATCTGCCTCCGTCACGAACGCAGTATGTGGGCATCGCCTTGCAAGTAGCTCCTGGCTCGAATCAAATTGTTGGATGAGCAGCGCCTCATCTGGCTTCATCTTCGATGCATAGTACCACTTGTGCGCTCCGGGCTCTCCGGCTCTGACCTCCCCGCATTCTTCCACCCTCGAGTTACATCAAACCATGTACTGATTGGCATCAGGACAAATGTTTTCAATACAACGCGACGTTCACGTGGATAGATGCGACGCATTTGGTATGCTCCACAAGCTTCAGGTATTGTTCACTGGCGATAAAGAGAGCTTGATCGCTCTGGACAGGCTATACCAGTAATGCTTATATTGACATGACAAAGAAAATGTCGAATCATGCTAGATGTGTATCAGCATTGCTGGTAATCCAGCGAGGCTCGTCGCAAGCAGGGCGAGCGTCTTTCCATCTCTCGATGCGATCAAACATCCAGCCGGATTGGAGACCTCCCTGAGGAGCTCGTTGGCCTAGCTGCGGATCTCTCGAGGTCATGCATTTTTGGGTCTTTTCGCTGAAAAGGTACTGCAGACATGCAGAATCTTCCTCACACACCTGGACACAACTTTTGAGAGTCGTAGCACCCACTTGCTCTTCGGTGCACTTGTTGTCCCAATCCTCTCTGGGCACCTTCATGCGCGGCATGATAAAATCCTGGAATACATCGCTGTGTCGGATATGTTTGTGCTCCCGCACCTGTGCATAGTCAGCAAAACAATCTGGGAACAGGCATTGGGTGTCGTACGGGAAGCTGCCTCTGAATCCAATCCTGCTCATATTCCCATAGTTCCGTCACAACTTCTGATTGCAGATGATGAAATGTGGTGGAAGGAGAGCACCAGCGAGGCTCTTCGTGACTGTTGTTACCACCCCAGGGTAGGTTGCCTGGGTGATCACCCTGGATAATGGGCCAGATTCTGGTCAGAGGAAGCCCTCCATCTGCGAACGCTTTCCCAGCGATACAGTCACCAGCCCAGTGCCAATCGGTAAACTCTTCCCAGCCTGCCTTGTGGCGCGTATATTCTTCTACAACAAGCCGCAGAGCCGCATTGGACACCAAGAACCCGGATCCGCCGTGCGCAAACTCGTCTTCGCCAATCCACATCTGCGAACCCAAGTAATGTGGTTCAGTGTGGTTTAGCTGTTGAGTAAGCTCCAATAACGTCGACCAAAACAAACTCTTCAAGGTTGCAGTCAGTCATTGCCTTACAACAAGGAGTCTTCGGTCACATACCGTATCCGTCTCCACAAACATATACCATTTCTTATCTGGCGAGTGATGCAGCCTACAAGATGGTTACAATCACCCAAGATGGTGGCAGATGGTTTGCGCGACTCACGTGTGGTTCAGCATGGGCAGGAACTTCCACTTATCGAGCTTCCATCCGGGTTGATCACCTTTGCCGGTGCCACCGTCGACTTTGCTTTCTGGTCCGCTAAGCTCGGTGTGATTCAGGCTGTGTCTGCCTCCATCGTGCAAACGTCTCCAGAGCGCAAAGTCCTGGTGGTTTTCCCGGATCTCCGGGCTGACTGTTTCGAGAACATCCCAGATCTGTACGCCGTGGAAGTTCTCTGCATGATCACTCACAACCATATAGTCTGGATAGCATGTCAAGGTGGTTTGAATGTGGCCGGGAAACTTGTCGATGAACTCTGTAGCGCCAGTTTTCATCACGACAAGAACGTCGTCTCCGCCAGGGAGATCACGACAAGAAAGAGATCGGTGTCGGTGCTCCAGGCCACGTCCACTTAGAGGCACTCTGGGAATCCATAGCCATCTCCAAAGTCCAAGAGCAACAATTCCGGCGACCCAGACGGTCGTCAAGGCCCTTGATCTTCTTGACAGAACACTTCGTCCCATCTTGGCTTCCTGGCTGAGGGCTCTCTCGGATCACTTGGCGTCTCTGAGTGAGCTATCGAATGTCCAGAGCCGACGCATGTTGAAGAGGACGATGCCATGTTCATAAAATCGCGCTGCAGGTGCGGTGGCTGCGTCGCAGCATATTATGACTCGCTAGAGTTCACTGTCAATCAGGGACAAAGTTTAGTTTGTGGCATTTGACTTTCAAGAACCCCAGATCTTCAAAATCGTTCGTCAAAATTGCAAGCCACCAACGCCACTAGAACGAGATTCCAATTTCTGGGCGGGTGCGTCCCTTGCGAGTTACAACCACTTCAACATGCGTTCTGCACAGGTCATCATCACTCCGAGAATCTGGACTCTCGCAGCCCACCTGCATTCCAAGTATTTTGAGGACTTACTGAATCGACCCAAAACAGAAGTCAGTGGACCCTCCCCGTTTCAGATCGCGCCGTTTCGGATCGCTGAATCAAACTCTGCGTCGAGTAAAGGGGAAGAGGCAAAAACGTTACCGAAGAGGAGGGTGGCTGATGAATTGCTGACATTGCATTGCTTTTCCAGTAACGAAAAAGTCCAACTTTGTGAAGCGACATACTACATTATAGCTGCCAGCAAGTCAGCCAGCTATCCAACTGAAACACGGCTCATATCTGCAAATACTTGCTTGAATCACCCCAGACGGGCCTCGATGATGCTATTGTCAGAGTTATGCAGGCCATGGAAAGACTCAACACGGAAACCGCCTCTCTCCAATAACTCCGTCCACTCCTGCTGGCTTCTTTCCATTCCGCCCACAAGAAGCATATTCATGTCGCGAAGGATCTTCCTCGACTGTGGGCGATGATCCTGCACTACGACATCGCATATCAATAGCTTCGAATGCTCAGACATTGCCGGCCGCAGACTGGCCAATATCTTGAGGCAGTCATCATCACTCCAGTCATGGAATATGCGCTGGTACAAGTACGCAGCGGCTTCCTTGACTGGCTGGACCTGTTTGAAGAAATCGTATGGCAAAACCTCGGATTCGAGATCTGGCAGTGTCCCATCATCCAGAACTGACTGCAGGTCTTGCAGGACTGTCTTGCCTTTCAATGCAGGATACGCATGCCTGATCTCCTGTAAGGTCTGGCCCTTAGCTCCACCCACGTCTACCAAAACCACACCATTCTCCAGAGGCCGCAAACTGCCGAAGTCGAAGGATGTCACTGCCTCTTTGGCACACAAAACGCTGGATCCAGACATGGCGCTGTTGAGTAACGGCAACTTGCCGATGCTCTTCACAATGTCAAATACGCTCATGTCTTTTCCATTATGCGCCAGTGTGAACGGTGAGTTTCTCGTCTCCACCGGGTTGGAGAGAGGCCTGACACTTGCATCGAAATATGAACCAACGCCCGTGGTAGCACTTTGGGCCATGACATCCCACATCCAGATTGCCCATGAGCGTCGCGCCGAATCAGCATATATGAGCGACATTGGCGTATGTGAAAGCTGACCATTGCTGTCATCCAATCGAACCACATTCAAAGCGACAAGTGCTCTTGCGATGCGCTTGGTGAGATCAAGATCCGCGTTGCAGAGACTTGCCAGGACTTCCACGGGAATGGTCTCATTGGAATTGCTTGGGAGGTGTTCGAATAACTTCATCGAGAGCGCAATTCGTACGCATGCATTGGCCATCGGCTGAAACGTGAAGTCCGCGAAAGCATCTGCGGCTGGTGTGCATACATTTTTGAGCCTTTGTGAGCTCTGTGCAATGCTAGCAAGTGTGCTTTGTCGTTGTAAAGGATCGACATTGTTCTCGTAAGCATCAAGAGAAGTTGTTATAGCTGACACGAGTGATCGCAGTTCCGCAACATCTGGGATTTGACTGTTCATTTCAGGTATATATTGAACGATCTGGCTTGCTTCTCGCTGAAAGATAATGCATGTCTTGGACTGGTGACCGGTTTGGTAAGCGGTTAACTCGAGCAGAGTTTGATGAAGGTTTCTTCAGCCGAACCAATCAAATAGCGGCGTTGTTGCTTTTTAAAGTATCCTTCTTCGTAAACACTAGCTTATATAACACGTAAATATATAGGGGGTAGTAGTATGTACTTAGTTTTAGCTATATTCGTACCCCTAGTAAACAACTACTTTATAAGGTAGTTTCTATAGTCCTTTTAAGACCTATACACAAACTATAGTAGCTAGTTAGAGTCGTAGATATCGTATAAGTGTCTTATTAGCTAGTATATGTTAACAAGAATAACATCTAGTAGGTAGTAGAAATAAGGTAGCTAATTTCGAAGGTAGGTTTTATATATAGTATTATAGGACCTATTTTAATTAACCCTATCGACAGCGTTTATATACTAATTATATTTCTAAGAAACTAGTAGTATCTATATATCCCTTTACGTATAGGTTAGATTAAGGAAAGAAGCTCTATATAGTTTAGTATCTATAATATTAGTACTAGGCCTAGTTTTTAATATAACGTACTTTTTGTATCTAGTAAACTTAGTACTAAACATAGTTATAACACTACAGTCTTAAAAAGCAATCTATATTACTCTATCGTCCTTATCGTAGTCTAGCTAGGTATTACCCTAAAGTACTCTATTTTTAATTCTCTCTACCTTAGAAACAGCCTTTAATTTACGTAGTTACTTTAATAGTCTAGTACTATTCTTTTTGTTAACAGTTCTAGAGGTTAGAATACCTATAGTTCTTAGCATTATATAGACCTTTTTATATCCCTAAAGGTTATTAAGATATAGAGTAAATAGACGGTTAGGTAAGAGCTATTAAATTCTCTAGGCTAGCTCTATAGCGACAGCCTAAGTTTATAACAAACTAGCTTTTTTCTAGCGTAGATCTAAGCCCTATAGGCCATCCTTCGTATTATCTAAAAGCTATAGTATATAGCCTTAGTCTCTAATGCCCTAGTACTTTACTCCCTCCTTTATAGCTTTACTATCTAGCTTTATAGTATCTACGTTAGTTTAGTAGTATAATTTCTAAAGGGATTCATCTATAGCTAGGGCTAAACTATATAGCTACGTTATAAAAACATCTAGGGTCGATGCTACTAATACTCGCGATGTCGGCGATATAGTAGCGATAGTAGCGATAATATCGCCGACATCGCGAGTATTATAAGCATCGCTACTATATCGCCTATATCGCTACTATATCGCTACTATATCGTTGTCGCATCGCTACTATATTACTCTTATCGCTATTACTCGCATTATCGCTATTATCGCTACCGTATCGTTCCTATATTACTACTATATCGTTACTATATCGCTCCCGTATCGAAAATATCTCTCGGTCCGTCTACATTATTATATATTATAGATCTCGAATAAGGTATTCCCCTTTCGTTAATCGAATAGGTTACTAC
>MWSQ01005683.1:0-28141 GCA_002116395.1 Ramularia endophylla | reverse complement strand
CTTTAAGGCCTACCTTTAGTAGTTCGATAGCTAGATAATAGAGCCTACGCTTCTATTAATAGACAACTTTAGTAGACACGCTACTACTATAAAAGAGCTAGAATCAGATACGCTAATACCTCTAAAGTAGATAATATATAGGTTTCTTCTACTAAATACGACGTTAAAGTACTAGCTACTTAACTAGGGTATTATCCGTAGTTTTAAGGCCCTATACCGTCGTAAATAGCTTAACTATATACTAGATAAAGCTAAAGCTAACCGTAAGCTAATAGCGTTAATAAACGTACTTAAAGCACTACGCTAGAGCGTATAAGCCTAGTACGAAGTTAAGCCTAAATCTATCGTTAATTACTAGCTATATAGTAACCTATACGGTCTACGGTATAGCCTACTAACTCTCCGTAAGTTTAAGCGATAAGGTAGAGTTATACTAGCTACTCGTATTATTAAACCCTCTAAGTAAGTAGAAGTAGAGCGTTAAATAGCTATCTAGCTACGTAAGCTAGAACATGCTAAGGTTATTAAAAAGGCTATAGATATTACGACAATCGTAGAGCCTAAGGACGAGTAAATTAACGACAATAAGAACGATATTATAACCTTAATTATTAAAGTATACGATAAGCTAGTTAAGGAGCCTAAAGATAATATACTATAGGAAGTTCTTTAGTATATAATAATAATAAAGGTACTAGATATACTTAAAACCCTTTAACTCTTCGAAGAGTAGTATCTATAGGACGATAGTAGCTAATTCAATTACTTACTTACTAAACGAGAGCTAGAGATACGACGTAGAGGTATTATAGGCATAAAATAGGCTAAAATAGACAGTTTCTTTACGTAGTAGTTAACCCTAACCTAAACCCTTCAACCCTTAGCAGCGTCCTTTTCTTTGACCACGTCATACCTCGGTTATTGTCTATACCAATAACCTGGCCTTAACAGTACTGTGCCAACTACTCCACGCTAATGGTATAGAAAGGTTTCACTGTACCTCGGCGCGGCCTTTCGAGCCGTCAACTCACGATGCGATTGCAGATCTTCGACACAAGTTCCAATGGGGTGATCCTTGTGTGCGCTATACATAGGCGCTTTTACTCAATCTGGCAAACCCAGAGTCGTCAGTCCAGGTTAGCAGCATTCGCCTCTTTCACTTTGAAGCCACCCGCGACAAACTTGGGTCTTATGAAGTTAACGAGATGTCGATCTCAACAAATAGCCTCGACACGGAGGTTGGAACGCTTTCTTTCGAGCCTTCGACGTTGGTCCACGAGATCGTCGAATCGCTCGCACCATGACTGGCGGCCTCGCGCTCAGCTGCCAAATCTTGGGCTCCGACTCTATGTATATGAAGTCGCCATATCCCCTCGTGGCTGACTTGTTTGACACTGTTCAATCCAACGCCTCCCACCAATACCGATACCTTAATCTTAATACTCTTCGTCCGACTTCACCATGCGTGCCTCTACCATCTTTGCCCTTGTCGCTTCGGCTGTCGCCATCAACGCGGCCGCGATCCCATCGCCAGCCGCCGTCGCTGTCCCGATCCCTACTGACCAGATGGATCAGCTGAGTGAGATTCTTGGGTCCATTGTTGGTAGGTGATTCTTCAGCTGGATAGATGACTAGCTCTAACGCCACATACAGGAAATGGAGATGGTACGTTGCTGTGAAGACCAAGGCGCTCTCTGATCGAGCTCCCACCGATGCTCACGTGTCTCGACACGTCTGAGGCTTTTGTATGCCAAAAGAGCGGATATATGTCATCATAGCTCTCCTGGAGAGCTGTAATTACAGAAAATCCGGGAAGTCAACGCTTTTGGCCAGACGCGTGTAGACGTGGGCCTAAAGACAGAAGAGATTGATCGGAGATGCACCATGTGGGTTTGACGCTCTTCAGAAGCTAACGCATCGCAGGGAACTCTGCATCTGGCACTGGCTCTGGGAAGGAGAATGGAGCAGGCAACGGTAAGACTCGAATCTCTTGACATGTCTGAGCAAGGCTAACAGACACCAAGGCGATGGCAATGGTGATGGTAACGGCGATGTAAGTCTCGATGTACTGCCCTTTAGTCGAAGGCGTTTGCTAACACTGATCATAGGGCAACGGTATGATCAGACATGTGCCCACTCGGAATGGTCTTGTGCTGACTGCAGGTCTTTCAAATAGGCAACGAAGCAGGGACTGGTAACGTGAGTAAAGCGAGCATCACTTTGAGTGTCT
The DNA here is from genome assembly GCA_002116395.1 of Ramularia endophylla. Classification (NCBI taxonomy): domain Eukaryota; kingdom Fungi; phylum Ascomycota; class Dothideomycetes; order Mycosphaerellales; family Mycosphaerellaceae; genus Ramularia; species Ramularia endophylla. The sequence goes on along the minus strand of MWSQ01005683.1, from coordinate 25,911 downwards.
TGAAACATCACTAACACTATTTGTTTTCATCAGAGCTTTGGCAATGGTTCGCGTCTCTTCATTCAATCATGAACCACACACCAAATAGCTAACGATGTTCAAGGCAACTCCGCTGGAAACAACGATGGCTCGGGTACGCTTCTCTGCATCACACATGTCCCCCGGGCTCCTAACGGTGCGATAGGTAACACTGTCAACTTCTTGACCGGATCTCCTAGTGTGAGTCTCAGTGACTTGATCAACGCAGCCGCAACGGTCAACATTTTCTTCATGTGAGCCTCGTAAGGCTCCAAAAGTACGATGTACTGACTGATGTGCCCATACAGATCTAGCGGATGAAAGTCATCCCCAGACCACAGTGGCATGCTATTCAGCGGACAAGCCTCCCTTTACCCAAAAGCCCACGAGCTTCGAACGAATTGGAAGAGCACGCCGTAGGCCATGGGACAAGGAAGGCCATGGTGAAAACTGATGGGGACGTCGAATCCTGGGGGAAAAGAGGACAAGTCGTTCTACTTCTGCCTACACCTCTTGTGTTGGACCAGCACGTACTAGGTACAGCCAAGGGCTGGCCAATGATTAATGAAACATTTATTCGAAGGATTCACCTTACGATCAATGGTCGAAGGCCATGAAAGCTTCTTTGCCGCACACGGTTTCATCTTGAGAGACTCCCATGACATTTTCATCGCGACATCGGGCTCGAATGGAAAGCTGTCGATGTGAGGATTATTCATGGACATTGCTTGATCCATGTGGTCTCTCTGCCCTATCCGGGGCTGTGTCAGTCACGTTGGCCCCTCGTACCGATGCGAGGGGAAAAGTGCTTGACGACACCCCGGATATATAACGCTTCCAGAAGCAACAGCTGCACTATCGTTGAAAGATTCTCACATTGACAGATATGCTCAGCTGTAGACATTTTCCAACTCGAACCTCAATGGCTTCTTCTCCGAATAATGAGGACATAAAAAGCACCGAGATCAGACCTATTGGCGAACGAAATTGCCTCATGACATGGCATTCCTCCGTCCGCAAAACGCTACAAAGGCAGAATAAGAAATCCATCTTACCAGTCAGTGACAATAGCAGTGTCTGTGGAAATTTACTAAAAGGCTGCATGTCGGGTGAGCGAGTTCCCGGAACGAAGTTGAGCTCAATGGCCCCTCCCAAAAGATGTCATATAGGTGGTGGAGACATCCAATACTCGAAGTTCACATGCACGAATGAAGATCAGCACCTCATCAACGTCGCCTGTAGAACAAAAGCATCTCGACATCCATTTACTTGACCTTCAACTCCACAGTCATGTCCTTCAGTCAACTCCCAAGCAACGCTTCGCTCAAGCCTCAGCCTTTCAAAGCCGAAGTGCCACGGCAAGACCTCGAAGACTTCAAGCAGCTAATCAAACTATCAAAGATTGGACCGAAAACCTTTGAGAACCTAACTGCTGACGTTAAAGATTTCACGCATTTCGGTGTCTCTCGCCAATGGCTCAGCGACGCAAAGCAGCGATGGGAGTCCTCCTACGACTGGCGTAAGACGGAAGCAAAGATCAACGGCTACCCCAACTTTACAGCCCCAATCGAAGATGATGGCTATACATTCAACATGCACTTCATTGCGTTGTTTTCCAAGAGAGCGGATGCTGTGCCTTTGGTGTTGTTGCATGGATGGCCAGGCACCTTTCTCGAGTTCCTGGGGACTTTGGATGTTTTAATGAACAAGTACACAGCTGAGACACTGCCCTTCCATGTGGTGGTGCCTTCACTTCCAGGATATGCGTACTCATCAGGTCCACCTCTGGAGAACGACTTCGACACCGAGGGCATTGCGAGAGTCATCGATAAGTTGATGATCGGGCTTGGGTTCAATGCGTACATCAGCCAGGGAGGTGACATTGGTTCCTTTGTTTCGAGGGTGTTGGGAGTCACTTCGGAAGCTTGCAAGGCTGTGCATATCAACTTATGTATTGGAACACAAGGATCAATGGACTCCTTGACTGATATCGAAAAGGCCGGCGTGCAGAGGTACACGAACTTTGGAACTATGGGCAATGCGTATGCTCGGGAGCATGGTACGCGTCCTTCCACCATTGGGCTGGTCCTTTCTGCGAGTCCTGTCTCGTTGTTGGCCTGGGTTGGCGAGAAGTGAGTTTCAGCCAATTGTGCCGTGAAGATCTTGCATATTGACAGCCGCAGGTTTCTCCAGTGGACCGATAAGAGTCCCTCTGTTGACGACATCCTGGATAGTGTGACTCTCTATTGGTTCACAGATTCCTTTCCTCGTGCAATCTTCCCGTACAGACAATTCTTTGGCGCGAACCCGTCGTTCTTCCACGATGACCCGAAGTGGGCCATCAAGAAACCACTTGGTTATTCGTGGCATCCGCAGGAACTCGCCCCTGTTCCTAGGGACTGGGTAGCTACTACTGGGAATCTGGTTTGGTATCGAGGCCACAAAGAAGGTGGTCATTTTGCGGCGATGGAGTGAGTACTGATGTGGATGACCCATCTGCATGCGAGACATGTGCTGATCTGAACTCATCAAGGAAACCCCAGCTGTTTGTAAAGGACATGGAGGATTTTGTCAGTGAAGTGTGGCCCATGGTGAAGTAAGCTCTACCGAGCTTTTGTTTATGCATGTGCGATTTTCAGGAACGATGTTTGGGAGGTGAGCCATTTTCAACCCTGTCTCAGTCCGTGACTTTCTCGGCGGAGACCAGACCATTGAGTAGTGACGTTTGGAGTGTTGCTGTGAATATCATTAGCTTGTCTTGCGGCGACCGGAAAAACTCCAAGTGGATGCAAAGCAGAGGAGAACCGTTCATCCATCGCAGTTCCCCGGAAGCTGGCTGATGGGGTATCATTGTGATGTCGCTGTCCACTGTACATAGCCGCATACTGTTAAACCGTGCCGTGCCGTTGCCTTGGCTCTACGCATGTATTCCCGCAATGTCCTGTTTGTGTCCAAGTCCTACTCGAGCGGACCCGCCCAGTCTACTCCATCTCACGCAAGTCACTAGGTCACTGTGGGTAGTCGGGTATTGCTTCGTAGTCGTCGTCTTTGGGCAAGAGAAAGGCAGCCGCCGTGACGCCGATTGCATCAAGCACCAGCACAATCCACGAGACGGTGCAAAGTATCCAGGATTTGTCGAGCTCCCATCCAACGAAGAAGCGCGAGTCATTCTCGTAAAGCGCAGCCTGCAAGAGCCATCAGCATCAGGACAATCGCCTCGGCATCAATTGTCCAGAACATGGACATGGACAGGAACATGAACCTACCACCAAAGCCATCGCAATCAACTGCGATGCAGCTACGATCGACAAGAGACCCGCGAGCATCTTCCACCCCGACTCGCGAACAGCGCGTCCACCGAAGAGGATTGTGATGTATGCGACGATGCAAGCCAGCTCAATGACCATGGAGAAGTTCATGAAGAACCCCGCCGTCCTCCATTTGGCGCAAAATGATTTGTTGTCGCCATGGCAGTCCTCGTACTGCGGGAAGGGAGTGCATTTACCGGTGATGCTGCTACACCGCTTATGCAGGCCATAAGTGACCCGGATGGGGTCCTGTTCGGTAGGCGCTGTGTAAGAGATCCTGAAGTGCTGTCTTAGACAATCTGAACATGTGCATCGCGCTTGCCATCTCTTTCGCCCTGCGGATCGTGCTTACCAGTTGGGGAGGGCGATGGACGCGATGCCGCAGGCTGCAGCACCCAAGAACACCCAAAGCGAGATGCCATATACAATGCGGCGCGTCATGGCGAATAATAATGAGGTGCGCAATGAATCGGAGACAGGTGGCACCACGTCGAGTGGGTGGCTTGCGGGCGCAGAAGTGGTGTGAGGATCGATTGACTACACGGGGCCAACGGGGCGTGCAGCGTTCCAGACAGCCCACCGACCAACTCGTAGCTTACAGGTCGTCGCTGTAAGCCCGTCTAGAACAACCAAGGTACTTCTACGGTAGGAGGTAGAACTAAGGTATGTCCTTCCCGGTCTGCCTGCCAAGCGGGCGTCGCGAATGAGGGGATGTCCGTTGTCCGCGATCCTCCACCGGGCACCCGTTACCGTAGAATTGGAAGGTTTCACCCACGCGGCTCGGATTTCTCCTCCGAGCTGCCCTGCTCTCGACTCTTGCGTCTTGCGTCTTGCGTCTTGCGTCTTGAGCACGCCACAAAGCTGCAGAACATCAGTGCCAAATTCGATCGGGATACCCGAATACTTCCACCGATAGCATCGGCATCACATGCTTCAAACTGCATGGTTGTGCAGATTGTGGATGAGAGCTGCACTTCCATCCGCCCAATAATGACCCGCGGTGACCACATGGGAAAAATGATAAATCGCTCACACGTTGGCTTTTTCTGGTGGATTGTGTTGTTGTCGGCAACACGAAAGACGCGCCCTGGCTTCTCAACGGCTGCGTTGCACACGGCACTCCAAAAGACTGGCAGACATGCCATCAATTTACAGCTGTTATTGAGATGCGCTGGCAGCTTCGTCTTGCTCCGAGTCTAGACTTCACCTGAAGCTCACATTGTCATTCTTCCATTGTGACTCGAAGCCACAGTGCCCAGCCTTACAAGGGCCCAGAATAGGCAAGATTGACACCAAGGCGATGATCATTTGGCTCATGTATCGCACCCATGGCGCAACGGATGCCGAGCGAATGGGCTGTTGTTCGAATACGACATGGTCACTGCAGAGTGAGTACGAGATCTCTATAAGGTGAAGCTGCACCCGCATTGACCAAAATGCGTGGCTCAATTGTCTTCTTCAAAATCATGGTGCGGGCTTCTTTCTTGCTGGTTGTACCCCTGGCGGTATCTTTCTCACTGCAGACTCCCTTATTGCTAGTCGAAAGACAAGCGACAACCATTAATGTACCCGCCACTGTCCCAAATACCGCCTCTGATGTTGTCAATCACAGCTACCCAGGTGAGTCTTGGTTGAGTGGAATCGCTGCCATAACACCGCTCGACTAAGCACATCCGACTAAACATGTCATCTGGGAACAGGCTTCGCGATGTCTTCGCATTCATTCCAGGACTATGCTGGCAACCTGTCCTCACCAAATATATTCTCGCGGAATTTGATCAGCACTGTATCCAGCCGTACGGGTGCTCCTGTCAACATACGCGTTGGAGGCACCTCGGGAGACTTTGCAGTATACGACCCAGACCAACGCACTGCCCTTGTATTACCAGCTGGTGCCAAACCTGGTAGTATTCCAAAGGGTATTCGCCTTGGCACAGCATGGTTTGAAGGCTTCTCAAGCTTTCCTGGTGTCCAATGGACGTATATGGTCAAATTGGCGAACTTTTCAGCCAAAGATAATGCTGTCGCAGGCACCCAGGCGGCTCTCAAATACATCGGTACCAACCTTGAGGCGCTCGAAATTGGCAACGAAATCGATTATTACCCAAACGTCAACCGGCCGAGCTCCTACAATCCCGTACAATATCTCCAGGAGTGGAACGTGTACAAGGCAGCTTTGAACACTTCTGTTGGGGTGAAGATGTATCAAGCTCCTGTCTATGCTAATAACAATTGCCCTTGGTGCATCGCAAATACGTTCCAACAGGGACAGGGAGATGCCTCAACGATCAAGTCCGCTGCACTCCATCATTACATGGAGACCAGTAACGACCCTTCCATCACACTACAAAAGAACTACATGAACCACACGCGGATTGCCCAGAGGCTTGATATATACAAGCCACCCGTTGCCTGGCTCAAGGCAAACCGTCCCAACATTCCGCTCTACCTTGCAGAGGTTAATAGCAACACGTACAGCACTGGCAACGAGGCAACGATCGGCGTCTTTGGATCTGCGCTGTGGCTGGTCGACTATATGCTGTACGGCATGACGCTCAACTTCAAGCGTATGAATGTCCAACAATCAACTGGTTTCGCGTACACCTCTTGGAGAGGAGTGGATTATTTTGGCGCGCCCGCCGCCGTCTTGCCACCGTACTACGCTCACCCCTTTGTCGCAGACGTTATCGGAAACGCTGGCGACATTCGCATTGCAGATCTGAAGCTCGGCATGGATCTCTTCTCTGCGTACTCGATTTACAACAGTGCCGGTGCAGTAACAAAGATTGTCCTGGTCAATTTGCAAGCATGGAGCACCTCTTCCAGCACTGCTCGGCCTTCGAGAAGCGTCACTATTAAAACAGGCTCATACACTGGGAATGTGAAGGTCGAAAAACTCACTGCTCCAGGCGCAGACGTCTTGGATGCCAGTAAGATTTCCTGGCAGGGCTATAGCTGGACGTTTCAGAGCAATGGGAAGCCCGTAAAGACTGCTTCCACTACGCAGAACGTGAAAGCTTCTGGTGGAATTATAACAACCAGCGTGCAGGCAAGTGAAGCTTTGCTGTTGACATTGGCATAAAAAGCGAGCCGGCGCTATGATTATCTACGACGAGATGACCTTCAAGTAAAATAGACTACGAATGTATTGAGATTTGACCTCCACAGACAGCAGTCTCGACTATTTGCCGCTTTGCGCAGTCCTCAACTTGCGGATCGTCGCATGAACGATTTTTTCGAAAAATCGAGGAGGAAGGCTCTGACGAAGGATGGAAAAGGCTCTTCGTTTGGTCGCGTTCTCGTCTTCGGCTATACCGCACGCTTCTGTTTCGACCTCCAGCAGACACTCCATGTAGAACAAGGCGGAAACACTATCCTAGGTCTTTATATCAACAGCGTGATGGTTGCTTGCATCTTATGATTTACTAAATGCTAATCACTACCTAGCGGACTTCGCATGAAAGGGGCGAGGATCTTTCCAATACCATATCTAAACGCCACAGTAGCAGTCAGACCTGGATTTGGCGCTGCTATAGACGTGGACGTCAAGTCTGTCCACTAGGATCGGGATACAGGACTTTCGTTTGGCATCATTGCGCTCCTGCGGGTGCTACTGCTAGCCGACAAGAAGATGAATGAACAGATGACATGCCTGGCAGAAGCTCCGTGTCCACATGAAGCATGCAAATCATGGTGATGAGTACGGCCGGATGACCAGCACTTCTTGATTCATGCATGTTTTGTGCTTGTCCCTTGAGGTTGGGGCGAGTAAATGCGACGCGCCGTATACCGATAAGTGATTGAAACATGAGTCGTCGAGGCTTGAAAAGCGCCAACAGAATCTCAAGCAGTCTGCTCCCATGGTAATTTTGACTCGAGATCTCCGTAGTAGTGCAGTCTTTGCAGTATTACAAGCAACGCAACAAAGCTTAAGGAGGCCTGACAGGTGGCTGAACTTCTTCTCTCACAAATATCTCATCAACATGCTCGATGTTCAGCCTGAGAAAAGCTGCGATATCCTTCCCATCATCGAGCTCGACTCGCTCTACTCTGCTGCCGTCTTCTTCGAGAAAAAGGAGATCTTCAGCGAACCCTGCGACCGTCACCGTGTCCCATTTTTAGGTGTTCAAGCTTGGTGCAGTCGAGTAGCGTCTGAAGGAGGGCAGCAAGATATCCATCGACCCAGGAGACATCAGTTTCCCCGCCAGCTTCTGAGTTCGCGAAATAAGTCCCGTCAAGATTGATTTCCTCGAGACTGTTCGACGATCGCCGGAGAAATTCGAGCAGCAAGTCGGTCGACACTTCGGTGTTGAATAGCGTCAACTCTCGTAGACCGGGGAACTGGGTGCCTACGATAGCATCTACTATTTGGTGTCGATATTGTTCAACTTTCGTACTGTCGTTCAAGTTCTGGCTGCAGATCACCCTCAAATCCAACTCCAGCTTGCATGAGCCCTCGAGGTTTGCGAAAATGTTTTCCAGAATCCCAGAGGCGGGGAGCCGATAGTCATTATACATCTGTTTCTGATGGGCCTCATGGAATTCTTCCTGCTTATTGTATCAGACGTACTCCCATTGGCTGACCAGTATGCTGTGAAGCATCGTTGGGCAACTTCTATCTGTGATGGTCCAAATCCTTCCCACGGATCCAGGCTAAAATATATGGTCTGAATTTCGACGACAGAAGCTTCCGTGAGGTGATGGCTCTCAGTCGCTCCACCCGTTGTGAATCCGATAAACAGCACCATAGGCGGCTGATCCATATCTCCGCCCAGGCATCAAATACCGCGGCCTCAAAAGCCTTGCAGACAAGACGCAGAGGGTGTAGCTTGGAAGCCCGCGGGGTGGGCAATGCGGCCATGATTAGTTGAAGGGCTACCACGGGAAGCTTTAGGATGTAGCACTGTGCTAGTGATGACATGTCTTCGGGTTGTGAGAAGACGCATCAAGTCTCCAGTGGTGAAGCGGGTCATGGGGAGACGAAGACGAAGCATATGCCAAGCCTTTTCCGGTCTCGGTGTAACAATGATCCGTTAGATAACAAAAGCAAGTTCAAATGGCGTCGAAGTGATCGCGCCTGTTGTTATCAGTATGATGATGAATTACGACCCGATACCCTTCAAATTAAATAGACTACCTCAAGATCTTGACATGACATCTACAAAGGTTTCGCTTTCCTTCTGCTCCGGCGTGCAACATTGGCCAAGGTCGTGGTCTTGACCATAATTGCCGTTTTGTGTAGTTACCTTAGTTACCCGTCAACAAATGAGGTGTTGTCGAATGATCGGCTTCCACTTATTCTATTTTAGCTCGGCTGCTGCATCTCGCGCCTGCAGATGTAGGGACGCCTCAAATCTCACCGCTATTCGCTACCGTATTCACATGACCCATCTTGCGCCCGACGCCAGCGCGAGAGTATACGGAGTACGGAGCAGCAGTAGAACGGCCCGCGTAATGCGCTGTTTGCTGCTTAAGTTGTCGGTGACGTTTCGAGCTGTCAGGCGTCTGGGCGGCTTTGGCGACTTCACTCGCTCCAACCTCCTTTGTAAGTGCATGAGACTTGCCATACAGGCCGAGGATCGCCGCCATCAGGCGTATTTGTTCTCTTATAGCCTTCATCTGGCTCCTCTGCTTGACTTATCCACCCTGAGAGGTTCTTTCAGAACATTTTGCCCAAGCCGTACCTACTGGTCTCCGATAAGAACCAGCAAACCGTGTTGGGCTTCGTCTACGGGAAGCACTGCACGTGCAACAGCAATAGCAAGAGAAATACAATAGCAAGATCTGTGCAAGAAAGCAGGAAGTGAGAAATGTGGTGAAGTGAGGGCAGTTGCGACTGCAGTGCTTCACTTGATATAGTACAGTAAGGTAGTACACCATCTGCACGTGGCTTCATAGTTCACACGAAGGAACAATACAGGATACATCAGCTGCGACGCGTCGCACTGCCGCGTCATGGCGGTCCCGCTGGCTTTCAAAGGTGAGTTACCCCCATGCCCTCTGTTGAACACCAACAAAGCAACACCAACTTCGCCGCAACATCAACAATTCAATATCCAAGATGGCGACCGAGAAGTTGATATTGCGCAGTACGTACCCCGTCGCTCAACGGGGATCATGCCTGAAACAGTTAGCTGACGTCCGAGGAATAGGTGTAATGTTTGGCGTAGATAAGGTACTTCTACCGGGTGAAGCTGGTAGAGATGGTTTTTGAGCCAATATTGATATTGACAACGCTCGCAGGTACCCGATCACTGGTTTGAGAAGATTCCGGGGGGTTTCTATCGAGCGAAGCAACAGCCTGAACCCGTGGGAAAAAGCAAAGACACAGGAAGCTCTTCTCGGAAGAAAAGCTCGGACACGAAGAAGCACCGGAGTAGTCGCCGATACAGCGACGACGAGTACGATGATGACAAGCCCCGCCGAGGTGACCGTGATGATGGCTATCGTTCGGATGGACACCGCGATCATGGCCATCGCTCAGATGCACATCGCCGCAGTGACAAAGGTGAAGGCCACACGAAATTCGACGGCGGCGGTGACGACGCGTTTGACGAAGTCAACAATCGACCTCGGCGTCAGCGTAGTAGAGCTAGTCGGCATGATTTAGACGATCGATATGGTTATGGTGACGGCCATAGACCTCCATTCCGAGACAACGATCCGCGCAGACCTCATGCCAATCCAAATACGTGGAACCAAGCTCCGCTGGAAAAGCCGCCCGTGGGATTCAATGCAGTACCTGCGGCGGTGGGAGGTGCCGCTGCAATGAGTGCGTCATCTGCATATGGCTCGCCTGTTCCAAGCCCATATCCAGGCGCGCAGTCGACGTCGAGCTTGCGTGGTGGCATTTCCACTGGATATGTGCCATACGCTCACATCTACGGAGGCCCAACTCATCCACAGTCCCAGAATGGCGAATTTGCGCCGCCTCCAATTCCGGAGCAGGGTTCCGCTCAGCCCAACTTCATGAACCAAGTCTCCTCGCCAGAGGGATCTCGACCAGCGGTAACACGTCCACCGGCTGGATATCGGCAAAATCCACTCGCGCAGGAAGCGCCTGCCGGAAACCAGCCAGGCTATATGGTGAGCCCACAGTCCGGTTCCCGACACTTCGACGAGCGTAAGTATGGCTACGGTGGTGAGGACGAGCGCCAAGGTTCGCGCTCTCCACCACGTCGGAGAAACTCCAGACGTCAGCATTCCCGTGCGAGGTGCGATTCTTCAGAAAGCCGTGATGGTCGACACTCTTCGCGAAGACATCGTAGCAGGAATGGTGATCGGGCGAAGTCCCATGGTGCAGGTAAGTCTAACACGTTTCAGCGCGGTCTTGGCTATACAGCAGTTGGCGCCCTAGCGGGTGGTCTGCTTGGTGAGAAGATTGGCAACAGAGTCTTGTCGTCAGCGGTCGGTGCATTGGTAGGAGCGATGTGCGCTAATGCCTTTCAAGCTAGGGAGAGGTACGTGGACGACCGCCACCCTCATAAGTCATCGAATGCGCGTGGGCCGCCAGAGTCAGGTTCGAGGTGAGCTTCAGCACAAGCCTCGAGAGCTGGCGTTTGGCAAGATACGCAGCTCTCGGGCCTGAAGAGGCGTGATGTTTGAGTAGACATACTTACGAGCTGCAGGCGTAGACGTGAGTCCGAGCATCAAGGCAAAGATGGCTGTTACTCAGATTAGCGGGTGAGTTGTACGTTGCATTGGACAAGACTTGAGCTGACGCATCGTAAGGACTTGTTGCAAAAGTTACCCGCTGACTTCGAGACTTCGCGCCAAACGTCATATGTATGCCTCATAACGATTTGGAATAATGCTTTGAAGCTGAAGGACGTGTTTCGAACGAGACTGTGGCTGTTCCGAAAAGCGAACCTCATCTGGCCTTTTATTCCTACTCAGAGAGCCATAACATGTAGGTTCGGCGCAGGAAAGGATTTGAAGCAAGGCTTCGCGATAATGCTTTGGAATGATGGCATTTACCCAAAACGAGCGAGAGCGTAGCGAAGGAACGGTAACTGCTGGGATCGACTTGCATGATTGGATGCACTCAATCAATGTCCACTACCGGGCTTTTTAATCAGTTTCTCTGCTCTTCCAATCCAGTCTACTGCCACCGTGGAGATGCCAGTTTTCAGCTCTCGTTCAACGAGCTCGATCACCTTCTGAGATCTGTTATTGTCGTTATCAGATAGGTCTCCTTCATTCATGCTTCTCCCAACTATGCACGAATTTCTGGTGCTTGGTATTCTCAATACGTCCTGTTCAGGCTTGTAGCCCACTTCCAGCGCCAAGCTGTCAACATACGAGCAAAGCGTTGCGTAGGCAGAAGGCATTTTCTTCTGTACTTCGGTACGTTTCAGAGATCCCGTCTCTGCAGCTTGACACGCAAAACTCAATGAGTTTGCGTTACTGCCACCCCGGTCTTCCCTCGATTGCTGAGGTAGTCGGTCGGTTTTCATCTTGGCCGCTCTACTCATCAGCGGCGCCCGGAACCGTGCACCGGCTAGATCATGGCTGCAGCATGGAATTGCGATGAAGGCCGAACTGTTCAAGTATGCAAGCAAAGGTGTCCACGGTGTCAATTCATCCGCGTGGTTCGACACAATGAATGTACCTTTCCCGAAGACCCCGTTGTGCCAGTCCTCCGCGCCTTCTGAATTGGCATATTGCTGAAGAATTCTAGGCACCAGGATTCTCTGCTGAAGTTTCTCTTGAACTTCTGAGGGAAAAATACTCCACGTTTTCCGACTTCTTGCATCGAAACCCCATCCCGGGTAGCCTTCGCTAAGCAGGATGAAAACAAGCAAGCCATTGCCGCAGCCAATGTCGACGAAACCTGGAAAAGGCGGCTTGTCTATGATTTCTTTTGGAGATGCATTAGCTCCTGGTAAGGCATACAGCTCTCGCCACAGCTCGATCAAGAAGGCTGCAATTCCAATATCCTCGAAAACGTGCTTCCCAGGATCGGTTACTTCGACCCATTGTTCCGAGAGTTTTCTTCCATATGCAGTCTTAAGGCGAGTATATGTATCTTGGTAGCGACGTTGCGGTATGATTTGATCGTGATGCACGCGCTTCTCGTACCCCGCGTGCTGACCCTGTCCATGCTTGTGAACGGTCTGCAGAAGGCGGAGAGCGGTGCGGGAAAGCTTTGTTCCGAGCGCATGTTTGGGGAACAGCCGGTAGAAGAGTGTAAGGTATCCGCTTGAAGCATCCGACTGTTGTGGATCGCTCGATAATGATGCGGGTTGCCAGGTATGCAGAAACGCAAGCTGTGACACTTCTGGGTGATAGAACGGCACATCTTCCGGTCGGTCAACATGCGGAGTATACAAGACTAGCGTCTGCTCCGCCTCTTCAGTATCGCTCGAGCCATGTCTGTGGAAGAACTGGCACGTCTGAATCAAGGGCTTGTCGAGCTGTGGATTGCGAGGGACCAATTGTCGTACAATAGTTCTCTGAAGGTTGAAGTCGGGCCATACTGACAACCTAGGCCGGTACTCTGCTTTCATATGCTTTACAAACTGACTAGTATCTTCAGGACCGAGAAGGTAATCGTTCTCATTGTCGTAAAAGATGTCTGCGCGAAACAAATGACTTGAAGTTACATTTGGATTTTTTACCAAATTCAACATCACTTCTGTGAAGATCTCTGACGGGAAGGTACAAGCTGCATCGAGTACTGTCAGCCACAGCTCGTCTGGGAGTGTGAGCCGTGACTGGATCCCAGCATGTTCTTTTGGCTCGAATGCAGACTTTTTGGAGGCCCGAATCTGTGTTCCCTGGCGGTTTTTCCGTGTTGCTGCCATTTGGCCACAATCTCCTTCTTTGAGTGTAAGCCTTGGATTCCGCAGCAGGCGCCCTAATGTTCTCGTCGTTGGAATGTGAAGTGTCGAGGGCAAGGATGAAGTCGAAGATTGAATCCTAGGTAGGTACTTAAGGTAAGCTTGCTTGGCAAATGCTGCCCCAGGCATGAATCATCTCCCTGGAGCTTGGGACATTGTTCTACACGGATATGGATATGTAGCATCTACCTCTGTCTTCTATGCCGCGCATGACCTAGAGGGTTACTCCCGAATGCTACTTCCTGCCTCTACTTTGCCAGAAGCTCAGCGCATCTAGCTCTCGAGTGTTAGCTACCTCACCTCAGGTATCCCATACAATGCCAGGCGTTTGCGAAGATCCACGTTCCATACACCATCTAGCGACCACCTCATGAACGGTTGTAGTAGTGTGCCATTTCAAGTCCAGCTCTCTTAAACCCGCACTTCACATAGAATCCCTCATTGGCCTCTGAGCAGTCCAAGATGGCCTTGTAGCAACCCGTATTCTCTGCCACAAAGTCCAATGCTTGTATTATTCTCAGTCCCAACTTCTTCCCCTGCTGGTCCTTCGCGACAGCGATGTCCTCGATATGACCGACCACTCCAAGGTGGTGAATGCTGCAAAACGTGGTCAGTCAGCAACAACGACTGATGACGTTCTTCGTGCTTGAGGTGTCCTTACAATTTCCGCTCTACAATCAACGCGCCTGTGCCTACGATCTTGTTTCCTCCATCCAGAATGACTAGCACATGATATGTGCTTGCGCCTGCCTTCATCGCATCGAATTGCTGCTCAAACTCCGGTTTACTGACATCGCCCACGTGCGTCAACACTCGCAGGACATCGAGGAAACCTAGCTCAAAATCGCTACGTTGGAGAGGCCGAATCGAGTAGCCCTCAGGCAAGGCGGAAGAGACGCTGGGAGAGATCAGGGTCGGCGAGAACAGTGATTCTGCTGGCGTCTCGCCGTTGGTCTTTGGCAGTTCGGCCTCTGATTGCGACATGTTTCCGGTGATCGAACCTAGCTCGTTGCTGTGAGGGCTGGACTTTGGCCGACAACCTTGCACGACTGGGATGGTGTTGAGTTGTGGAATGCCGGTTGCATGCATTGTACGAAGCAGCGGTGTCCCTTTGACTGCCTGCAACATATGTACTGCATTCTACACGGCAGCATGCATCACTTTGCGTTCGCGTCCGGGCTGTTTCACTCTTGTCATCAGGGTCTACAGAATCGACACTAAGATATTAGGTACGGTACCTTAGGGTAGGTAGACAAAGGTCTATTCTTGGCGGTGTACATGGATATATTCAAAATATTCGCATTGAATCCTCCATTCCTTTCGAGCAGTGACAGAAGCTCTGTAATCTGGTGCAGTGCTTTTGACAGAGCTTTGTAAACGTTCCAGGCTCAGTCGAAACAGGTATAGAAGAGGAACATATATCAAGGGGGAGGAACGGGACTGATGGACGACTACGTAATATTACACGGAAGATGCAGCTATCATCTTTAACTTGATGCGATTCGCAGCTTTTGTGTTTCATCAACGCCATCCCGCGGACCTCCAAGCGAGAGCAAGCAAAAAGTGCCACCTTGTTCTCCCATGAGCGTTCGGGTGGTCCTAGCAATGCTTGGGATAGAGAATTGCAGCCGACAAACTCATGGATCCTCACGGCGTGGCATGTGCTCATATCATACGTGTGTCACGATTTCATACTCACAACCACTGGCCCGCAGTGTGTTCTGCACAAGACGCTGTTCGGGGTTCCTGCAAGTTGTATGCTAGAACAGGTTTCCGCGTGGAACAGCGCAGAAGATGCCGACAATGACGGCGGATAAGGTGATCGCTCCGAAGATGGCCTGCAGGAAGATTGTGTCTTGGATCTGCCGTAAAGCAGGTTCCTGGATCCAGATCTCGCGGTCGAATATTTTTCTGACGAGACTGCGTTTCTTATATCGCGGCACCCAAGGTTCCTCTTCGAGCGAGTTACGCGATATGCGGCCCAAAGTCTCTTGAGATGAGCACTTCTCGTCTGCAGCTTCCTCTGGGTCGTCGACGAACAGCTCCCAAGGTCGCAAATGGCGATGATGCAAGCCATGCAAGACTACGCACATGCCCTTCCACGCAGCGATGAGTGTTGAGATACCAAAAATCCACCCAACGATCGGTAATACTCTCCAGGCTCGACCAGCGGAACTAAGCGTGATGAGCAAGTCGGCAATGAAGCTGACGAAGGTTGCCGCAGCGCCCAGCCCACGAGCGAAGACCACACGAGGCCTGTTGCCGTTACATATGGACCATCGGATGAAGTTTGGATGGGCTTGCTTCCGCAAGGAGTACTCGACCGTTCCAACAATGTCTTTGAATGCAGAGGGGTGTGTGGTGTGCTGCAGCGCGTGGAGGACGGAATGTCTCTCTTTCGCTGAAAGGTTGAGTTCGCGAGGGCTGTTCTCGGCAATGTAGATGCTAACGATCCGTGCTACCTCCTCACGACAGGGCTGGGCAGAGACTGTAACACTGTCAGTGCTGTGGTAGCGAGAATTCGGCTGACAATACAGACATGGCTTCCATTTCATCCCGGCATCCTCGAACGCATGGTCCGCTGCGATGCGGTAACCGCTAGCGTTGCTGCTGAGCAGTGTTTTGTCGTCGCCGAAGGATGACCCGTAGACTGATTGCACGTCATGCTTGTCCTCGAAAGATCCCGCTTTTGGTGGGGTATAAAATGGATCAACCGGTCCTTTGGGGTGGTCGACGAAGTCTGTGTTCTTCAGCACGTCCATGATCTGCGGCGGTACTCGCTTGGGCCGAAATAGTGACAAGGCATCGGAGTCAGCAAGATTTGGCGTCCATGCCGGTGCCAGAACCTTCTCGCTGACTTGGAGGGTTTCCCACCTGGCGATGTAATCACGATGCCACAGGAAGAACTGCAGATTTTCCGAGGAGTGCTCAATGTATTTAACGTAGTCCATGAAGTCTCGTACCGTGACCGGCTATAGTTCGTGTCAGTAGTGCATATGTATCTGAGACCTCCATACATACCGGACATGTGCCGCCAGCGATGATGCAGTCAAAGGACAGTGCCGGTGGGATGCCATGGCTCATGCTGGAGCTTGTGGACTGGAACGACTCATTGATGGAATCTTGTTTTTCATCGCCGCTGAGAGAACTCGTTGAAACTGAAGGCACGTGCGAGGGACGGCGGTAGGTCAGTGGATAGACCATGGCGGTGACAGCTGGGGAGGCACGCGGCCCAGGAATGAATGTGGACGATAGCCTGCACTACGGCGAAGAAGGCACCGAGGTGCTAGGGTGCTGTGTATCGGAGCTGATGAGGACCAAGAGCCTCTGGAGGCGAGCAGAGCAGTTGTTATTTAAAGTGCTCAAAGTTCTTTCCTCCCTTGGACGGGGACACACGTGCGTGGCGGATAACGTGATAACGTGGGAGAGAGTTCCAGAAGCAAGTGGCAGGCTCGAGCTGGGCGTCGTGCAGAACGAAGGCATGCGATGTTGCACGAAATAAATACAGTCAGGCCTGTGTTGGCGACGGTCCAGTTCTGTTTCTGCGGAAACCTCTATTCAGGTCCAATGCATGGACGGGAGGTTCTGGCAGCTTTTGGCGAGGGGCCCGCCGACTTATGGCAGTAACCTTGAAGTACCTTATCGCTCAAGCTTCCTTTCCATGGCACCTCGTGGACCTCCTGCCCCGGCACACACACGTTGACTGTCTGAGGTGTCCATGTGCTCATGTCTGTCCTGAACGGGTTCGTGGCATCTGTACTCACCGGTTATCTCTACTACCATCTCCTCAAGCTCTCAAGGTAACGCACCCATATTTTCTGGGGACATCGACTCAAGGCTGCTATACGCGAGGTGAAGTCGAACCTTACGGCCAAGCTACGGGTTGCATAAGGAACCGCTTGACCTAGTGGCCGTCATCGTCAAGCGCCGGGATTTACGCTGCATTAGAGCGCGGTCTTGCTACGTTTTGCCAGACGTTGACGGGTATGTGCAGGACAGGAACATCACTCCTATACCACGCAGCCTGGCTTCGGCGAGATTGCCACGAGGGCGCCTTTGGGACACCGTTCTCAAGCTATGCGAGGAGACAGCTGTAAAGGGTACTGTGGCTGGTATGGGCCATGATTGTCGATGCAAGGCGCCCGATTGTTCTCCCGAAATCCACTTTTCACTTGACCCGACGATCCTGCTTCGGCCAGGGCGAGTGGACCGATATGCCCTGCTGAAAGCAACCTCACTTGTGTTCATTGAACGTCAAGGCTGGCATCACAAACGAGAAAGCCCGCCGCGACCGACCACAGTTGGCCAGACATTTTCACGGGGTCACGCAACAGGCGTTGACCCATGAAGTACAAGCGTCCCTCATGTTCTACGGGAGTGGGTCGAATTTGAGTGCGCATTGTGCGGACTTCAAGAGCGAAGCCTGCCCGCACGCCATAAGCCCTTACAACCAAGTACGGCTGCTTTTCAGTCCTTCCGCGAAGAAAATGGCTTGCTCGTTCCACAATACTCGAGCAATTGCCCGCCTTGCCGCAATCACATCAGAGCGATGCAATTGGGGGATCGCCGGCTGACAATGGTCCAACAAGGCACTCAGTACAGACCAAGTACTGATTTCCTAAGCCAGTGCAAGATATACGGTGCAAGATCGCAATCGGGTAGGGTGTTGAGAGCCTTGATCGGTCCAGCATGACCACCTCTGGTCCTCAACCTTTGCGTCCCCAGTGACATTCACCAGCAAGCGGTGACTGATGGAAAGTATCCCGCCGCTTTCTCCAATCGTGGGCAAGTTCTGCCACGTTGACATCATTACCAGCACCATCGCAAGGTCATATTTTTCATACTCGCTTTTTGACCTCTACATCTTCTAAATCCTTAACCGCGCTCTGTGTCAAGACTTCGACCTGTTGAGCTCCGATCACGACTGAATCTTCGATTCTGATACCCAGTCCTCGAAAATGATGTGGCCAACGCTCATCATCCGAGACGTAGATACCCGGCTCGATGGTTATGCATTGATTCTGCCGCAGAAGTCCTGTTCTTGAGTATCCAGGAGCGTCATGCACATCGAGACCAATGAAATGACCGACATGATGGGGAAACAGCTTGTCCATCGCATTGCCGGAGACGTCAAATCCCAGCGACTTCAGACCATCCTCCAGTGCGCTCGCGCATATGCGATGTAGCTTGTCTAGCGACAAACCCGCATCTTCTCTGCAGAGGCTCACGCAGCTCTTTTGGGCGTTGAGGATCATGGTGTACATGTCCCGCTGGGCATCCGTGAAGCGACCGTTGATGGGCCATGTCCGTGTAATGTCCGTGATGTACCCACCATACTCCCCACCAGCGTCCACCAAGACTACTTCGCCATCTTTCAGCGTAGCATCGTTCCGCACGTAGTGTATGCTCAGGGCATTCCTACCTCCTGCAACGACTGGCACGTACGCCTCCCCGTCTAATCCCTGGCTTCGAAAGCCATACGCAAGATCTGCCCAGAGTTGCTTCTCGGTACGTGGTGTGTTTTGCATGGCTTGGCTGATCACCTCTCCAGAGACTGCACCAGCTCTCCGCATACAGTCTAGCTCCGCTTCTGACTTGGTGACTCGCAGCTCATTCATAATCGCTCGCAAAGGCCTAGCCGGATTGCTGCCTAGGAGCTTTGCCAGACCATCTCCGCGTGAAGATCTTGAAATATCCGTGTAGATCTGCTTTGCACCATCCAGCAAGGCAGGCAGCACACTGGTTATACTGTCAATATCACCCGCCTCATCGGCATTGAAGACGTCCTGTGCGGCCTGCACTCCCGATCGAGCGCCGTCCCATAGCTCTGCTCGCTCGTCCTTTGGTCGCACGAAGAGGTGGAAAGTGTATTCGACATCGGAGTTGCCCTTTTCAATCACAGCAACGGCGTTTGGTTCGTTGAACCCGGTCAGGTAGAAAAAGTTAGGCTCCTGATGGAAATCGTAAAAGACAGCGCCAGATCGGTACTTGATGTCGGCTGCCGCAAGAATAGCAATGCTATTGTGAGGCAGTTTACGGGCAAGAGCTGCGCGGCGGTGGTGATACTCGAGGGCGGAGATGCCCGGCGTGACTTAGCAATCGTGTTAGCCGGACGAGTGCGCATTTCGAATGCTGCCAGACAGGACCTTACTCTCGCCTGGCTGCACCAAGTGTGGATGCGTCTCGTGCAAGGGCTGCCCAAATCTGATGTCGGCGGCAGATATCAAGCTCCGCTTGGTAATGGAGCTCTGCCAGGGTCTGCTGCGAAATGTGGGCGTGGGACGAAGCACTGATCGCAGCAATGGCAGCCGCAGCAGCTTTCTGCTCATGTCGGCGTGGATTGCGATTTGTGAGGCGGAGATGCAGCACAGTCTAAAGCTTGATGAAGCTCCCAGGTCCGAGATGAATAATACGAGTGCTGCGACCGAGTCAACGCCGCAAGAGACATCACTGCACTGGTTAGAGGATCCTTGTTCGTAGGATGGAATCGAAATACCACTTCCTTGTCATTTGGTCACCATTGCTTCTTGTATGGCGAATCTGGAAAACGTGTCTAATGAGGTCACACGGCCTGTTTATGAACTTTCGAGGCAATGTTTAGCTTCCAAAAATCATTATGGATCGTATTGTATAGACACAGTGAAAATATGTAGGGGCTTCCAGCTCATCATGCTTTCGCCTGCTTGGGTGGTCTCAATTCGCCCACGACAGGCCGTAAAAGTTGAGGGAGAATAACAGCTGCATCCCCTTTGAAGAAGAAGTCACCCTCAACCCATCCTCCAGGTGGTGCATCTGCTGAATCGACGTTGACGACGCACACTCTGGCGCCGCGGTCTCTCGCCAGTTTAATATAGCTCGCTGCAGGATAGACCTTCGCGCCTGTCCCGATAACCATAATCAGATCGATGTTACCTTCTGCGAGGTAGGCGTGAACGTTGTCGAGCACTTCTTCAGGAAGTTCTTCGCCGAACCAGACAACGTTAGGCCGCAGAAGCGCTGTCTTACATCGAGGACAATGAGGCAACTCCTTCTGCTCTATTTGTGGAACTTGAACCGAGGGGTCGCTTATGTCGAGCTTGTCACCCTTCCTCCTAGCTTCGTCAGTGGTCAAGTCAATACCGTCTGGAAGATCTAGCGCTGGACATATTGGGTCGTTGAAGTCTTCAATCATATAGCCACATCCGTGGTCGCTGCATTTCACTGAAATGGTCAGCATACACTCGATTCATCAGATCTTTGGACTACAAGTCTGAAGATCGCACCTTCGAAGAGGGTTCCATGCAATAGCTGAAGTTGAGCTTTGGGATGGCCTGCTCTCTGATTAAGGCCATCCACGTTCTGAGAGAGTGTCATGAAGCCTGACATTCGTTTCGCCAGTTCTGACAGAGCGTAGTGGGCGAAGTTAGGATCCACGCCTAACGCCATGTGCCGACGGTATGAGTAGAATCTCCACACTAAAGCTGGATCTTGAGCAAAAGCCTGTGGCGTAGCCAGTGCTGTGGCCTCGTGTGTTCTCCACATGCCTCCAGGTCCTCTGAAAGTTGGCAGTCCGGAAGATGCAGACAGACCTGCTCCTAGTAGTGCAAGAACTCGTGTTGATCTTGAAAGGAGAGCGTTAAAGTCGTCCATTTTTTGAGAAGGTGTTACTGATGCCATGGTCCTTGTATGTGGAAGGTGGGGATGCAGTCTTGAGCAGGTCCGTGTAGGAGCTGACCGTCTAATAGGGGAGCAACAAGAAGGAAGGAAAGTGTGTCTGAATGGGTTGGAGCAATACATCAAGTATAGTGTGGGAAACAATGGGTTTCCCACTTACTACCGGGCCTCGCACCAGATTGTCACGTCGTCGGATCAGGCTGTGCCTGATAAAGCCATTCGTTGGAGGCAGATGTTTGTGTGTAATATTGAGAAGGTATGGAGTTCGCCAGCGCAAGGGAAGAAAGGCGTCGATTATCGAATCAGAAACCTCAAAAGATGGGAGTACATGTAGGTAAGTAGGATGTACTTGTAGCGTAATAGGTTTGCCAGGTGAGATATTTCTTGTCACGGGCAGCCTCCGCGATTGCCAGTGAGACGAACCGGCTCCAGGCCCGACTCAGCGGCTGACTCAGCACGGATCCTCCCGTGAGTCTGTACACGTCGTTGTAGTCCGACTTCAAGTCGTCAGGTATTGATTGCGAGGTATCAAATATTGATTGGAGTTACCCCATCCCGCCACTCGACTCTCGACACCCTTCATCCGCTCAACAATGTGCTACCGCTCAACAATGTGCTAAGCAGCGCTGCGGCTGCAGCACCCATCCATCATCAATGCGTCAGAGCATAAACATTCACACCTCGACGCGATGGAGGCTGATTGGAACGAGGCGACCCGGATAACGGTCCCGAGTATTTCAAACGCGCCGCCCGCGCAGCTCACGACGTTTGCTTTCGACAACCTACAAGAGCTATTATGGACGGGCAATGAGCATGTAAGTAGGTCTAAAACATCGCGGATCGGCTCTTTCAATCGTCTTCGAACGCGAGTCTGTTTGTACTTTTGCTGGAGCTTATCATGGTTACCTACTTTCGACTTTCTCGCGCAAAACTGACCCCGTGCAGGGTCGAGTAACATCTTTCTACGGTCCCGAACTGCAAAAGTACACCTCGTACCGGGGACATGTGAGTAGCGCTCCTAGAGGCGCTCCGGGCAATGCTCCAGTCAAGCAGTTTCTTTTCTGCGACAAAGGCGTGATTACCGTCTCTTCCCGGAGCGTACATCTGTCCTCCCGGCGAGGCTTAGCACAATGGCACGTTGCACAGACTGGCATGACCGACCTGCGATGTATGAGCTTCACCAGTCGCAAAGCAGACGAACTGCTCGTGGCTGGCTGTCAAACGCAAATGTACCGCATCGACGTCGAAAAGGGGACCGTCACCGAGACTTTGACGGACCCAGTCCCGTACACTTTGATGAAACTCGCTGGCCAACACATTTGTGCTGCATCTCACGATGGCTCCATCCATCTGCTTGATCCAAAGACACTTTCATCTGTGCACAGCTGGAAAGCCTACGCAGGCACAGTCAATGATATGGACGCCAGCGGAGATTATTTGTTGACGTGCGGCTGGGCTCAAATGCAATACCAAGGTCTTGCTCTGGAAAGACTCGTGCGAGTGTACGATCTGAAAGCCCAGAAGCCTGCGCCGCCCGTGCCTTTCCAATCTGGAGCCGCGTTTGTCCGCATGCATCCAAAGTTGACTTCCACCTGCATCGTGCTATCACAAAGTGGTCTTATCCATTCCATCGACATACAAAACTCAGACTTGCCAGCTATGCGCTACGCCAACTCGTTCGACATTCAGTATACAGGCCTTGAGCTCATGCCTTCGGGCAAAGGTCTTGCGTTGGCCGACTCCAGTGGCCAAGTTGTGCTGTGGAGCTCACCCTCCAAGTTGCAATTCACGGAGTACAGCAGAACTACGGACTTCCCAGAAACGCACGAAACCACCGAGACCTTGGAATGGTCTAGTGTAGCGCCATTGAACTTGATCGGGATGCCCTACTATAGAGAGGCTTTGCTGTCAGGGTGGCCAAACAGCTTGCTTCATCAAGTGGGCATGCCAGCACCTCGGTCGGACCCCTTAGATCCCTCCCTTCGCCCGTTTGATTATGGTAGAGTTGGCCCAAACCCTCGCAAAAGTCGGCGATATGAGGCCGCAAATCCAAGAGCCCAGCAAAAGTTGGCGGATCCCCTTGCCGCGCCAAAGTTCCTCAGCGAGAAGCCTCGAGACGAAGACAGGACGCATGATGCAGAGCGACGTACAAGCGAAGGCATACTGAAAACACTGGAGAATCTCAAGCTGGAAGGAATTGCTGCCTCGGACGTGAAGTTTCTATACCGAGTCGTTGAGATCAAGTACAGCAAGTTTGGAGTGGAAGACTTCGACTTTCGATACTACAACAAGACCAAGTACGCTGGGCTTGAAACACACATTGTCAACTCCTACGCCAACCCCCTGCTTCAGATATTACGGTTCACTCCTGTCACTCGGAACCTGGCTCTACAGCACTGCGCGCGCGACTGCAGGCTGGACAGTTGCCTGTTTTGTGAGCTTGGTTTCCTCATAGACATGCTTGAAAAGGCCAGAGGTCCCAATTGCCAAGCGACAAACTTCCTCAAAGCACTCAGCAGACAGCCTGACGCCTCTGCTCAGAATGTGCTGGAGGGCCAAACCTCAAGCAGCACGCTTACTATAATGATGCAAAATCTCAACCGCTTCCTGATGCAGAGGATGGAGGACAACTACAAATGGGTGGCACCATCCTTGGACCAGTTCCACCTTGCGTTTGGAACCATCGGGCTTGACTTCACTCAATGCGCTCATTGCAATTACGAAAGCAGAATGGACAGAGTCTGGTACAGCCACGATCTCTTGTACCCACCAAAGGCACCGAAACATCGAAGTGCCCGTCAGTACTTTTCACAGATATTGAAAGCGTCCATAGAACGGCACAGTCAGCATCGTGGGTGGTGCCTGCGATGTAATGGCTACAAAGGCATGGTCTCGCACCGCGCCATCCATAGCTTGCCAGCAGTACTCATGCTGAACGCGGCCGTAAACACTCCCGACTCCCGGCAAACCTGGGCGACTCCAGGCTTTCTCCCAAGAGAAATTGGTGTCATCGTCAATAACGGCCGATTCTTCTGCTATGAGGGACAGGATCTGCAGCTTCATCTTCAACGTGGACAGTTCAACATTAGTGTATATGAGCTCGTGGGAGTTGTGTCGGACGTCAGTACCGGCGACAACGAAAAGTCTCACATGGTGGCCACTGTTGACGTTGGTCTTTCAGACAGCGATCCAACTCACAAGGGAGAGTGGCACCTGTTCAACGACTTTCTCGTCTCGAAGCTCCCCTCGGAGGAAGCCCTGCATTTCAATCCACAGTGGAAGCTGCCTTCGATCATCACCTACCAAGTCAAAACGGCGTCTCACAAAATTGACGATAGTTGGAAGCGTGCGATCGATACCAGCATCCTGTTTCGCAGTCCCGCACAACCAGCGATGAACCCTGGGTACCATTTCCGGGCGCTCGCTGAAGATGAACCTTTGCCTGACGAAAACACGCATATCGGTATCGATGCCGAATTTGTGCGCCTGTTGAGAGAGGAGATCGACGTGGGGGCGGATGGAACCCGAACCATGACAAGACCTGCACGTTCTGGGCTTGCCCGAGTCTCAGTGCTGAGGGGAGATGGGATGGACCAAGAACTTCCATTCATTGACGATTACATTGCCATCGATGACACTGTTGACGATTACCTCACCCGCTATTCCGGTCTGCACGATGGCGATCTTACTGTGGGCAGGAGTCGCTTCAAGTTGGTCAACCTGAAAGAAGTCTACAAGAAGATGTGGGTCTTGCTCAATCTTGGCTGCTCGTTCGTTGGTCATGGACTCTCCAGTGATTTTCGTATAATCAACATTCACATCCCAGAGTCGCAGGTCATCGACACCCAGGATCTGTTCTCTCTCGGCAGCCGAGCAAGGCGAAAGCTTTCGTTGCGTTTCCTTGCCTGGACTGTGCTTCAAGAGGATATACAACGTAGCACAGACATAGGGCATGACAGTATTGAGGATGCACGCACTGCTCTTAAGCTTTGGCGAAAGTATCTCGAGTATGACAATGCTGGTGTCCTGGAGACGATTATGGACGAAATCTGGCACAAAGGCCGGGCGACTGACTTCAAAGGTGAGCTTTTCTACAACTCAGCTTGGCCTTATGTGACTGACAGTATATAGTACCGGCCGACAGCAGGCGCCTGCCCGAAACTCCCTCGCACTCGACGCCTGGCACCCCAATGCGTCAAGCAGTTCGCATGTCAACACCCGCTAGATCAGAATTCGGAAGCCCACAGAAATGAGGAGAACTCGGGATCGGATTGTCTACGATGCAATGGAAGAGGATTGTTGTTACAATCACTATCGATAATAGACGATAGCAATAACCGGGACATTTCGTTCTCGTGTTCATTCGTTTTGCATCGACACATCGCTCTAGAATTACGTGAGTTACAGGCTGGTGTCATAATCTTCTACTACCTTAGTGTAGACATTGCTTCTAAGTCGAATCCCCGAGGTCTGAGTGAATTCCTTCCTATACAGCATCGCAATATTCGCTTCTCAAACTTGTGTCGAATCAGAAGGGGCTATATACGATGTCCCTGAGCACCATAGGCCTAATCAAACTTGTGGACCGGCCTGCATAGTTGGTGAGTATAAGTCATTGAATGTCTCAGACGCTGATTGAACTTACTTTTATGACTTCAGGAGTTGCTTCATCGGCGTATTTCTAATTAGAGATTAGCAGGTGTTTAGTGAAGAATTCATGAACGCCTCAGGACTGACCTTGAAGTTCTCGTTGAACAGCTCGGCGAGCTTTGTGACCTCCTCCTTGAAGTCCGCAGTTCCAGACCAGCTCTTGGCTGGGTTGAGGATCTCGTCAGGGACGTTCGGGCAAGTCTTGGGCACTTGCAGGTTGAATGTCTCGTAGGTCTCGAATTCCACCTTGGCGAGCTCTCCGCTGTGAATAGCATCGAGAATGGCACGGGTGTATTTAAGTGGGCAACGCTTGCCACCAGTGGTAGCCCCAGCGCCAGTCCAACCAGTGTTGAGGAGCCATGCATTGGTGTTGTGGTGCGACATCTTGTCCGCCAGCATCTTTGCGTAGCGCATTGGGTGAAGGGCCAAGAAGGGCTGTG